>JALMGJ010000018.1:3025000-3145000 GCA_023362775.1 Charina bottae
TATTTCAGAGTTCAACCTTGGGAGACATGCTGGACTTAGGGGCAGAAATGGTGGCTCAGAACATCTACCTGCCCAGGTGGAGGGCTTTAGCCTGTTTTGAAGGGGGTAAATGACCAAGGATGGAGTTTGGGGCTGTTCCTCCCATGTACTGTGAAGTATTGAATGCTTAAATTGTCAGGTGACATCTCATTCCATCTAGCAGCACATTCCTATAGCCAAGGAGGCAGCAAATGCTATCTATTGACTATGAATTAATCCATTTGCTTTAAAAAAACAAAGTCATTTTATTTTATTTTATTGATGTGATGCAATGTATTTGATTTGAATATTCTTTACTGAGGATGCATCCAATACTCACACTGTTCTCCTCACTAAGGAGTCTCTCTGGGGATTTTTGTGTGTGCAAAATCTTTCTTCCCCAGCATGTTTTCTGGTGCTGTATCAGCCCAGTCAATTCCCCCTCCCTCAGTTGATGCTGATGATCGGATCTTTGCCCCAGAAATAACATATGAGGTTCTCAGCAGAGGCTCCATCTGAAGCATTTCCTTAGATTTTGAACACATTTTTGCTGCTTTCCCTCACCCTTCCTCCTTCGTTCTGTGGACTTTCAGCTGGCACCAACCAACGGCAGTGCAAAGCTGTGTCATGGCATCAATTCCGGTAAACTTTCTCCTCCGCCCAGCTTTAAAGGTTAGGGTTCAGTTCAAAATGTTTGCTAAGCCTCCTGCACAAAATGATTTTGGATTCTCTGTCCCAGGAAGTGACCTTAATCCAGGAGAGAAGGCTTGCCCATCTAAATCGGGGTGACCTCCTTTGCATATGTTCCTGTGCAAAAAATCCAAGATCCTGTGACTCTTGAAAGCTTTCAGATGTAGTCCCCTAACTCTCTGCAAAAGTTGCCTCCCAACTGCAATTTTTAATAAGGGAGAAGAGGAAAAATATGAAATTTATGGGGATTAATTGTATTAGGGTGATTGATTTTGAAGAAATGGAAGTAGATGCTAGTTTTCCCTCAGATATTGTCAGCTTCTTTTTTCTGCCCACCCACTTTTTGGAATAAGTCCAGAGATGCCACTCAAAAATCAAAGGCAGCCCTCCAATGGGCCTCAATATAGGGCTACAATACTGGGGCTGCAACAATCCAGATGACCACTAGATGGCAGCAAACAGTTGGATTTATGTATTGCTTTGGTGCCATCTGGGCGCGATGGCTCAGTGGTTGAGATGCCAGGCTTGTCGATTGGAAGGTTGGCGGTTCGAGACCCGAGCGCCGCGTGACGGAGTGAGCTCCCGCACTCGCCCCAGCTCTTGCCAACCTAGCAATTCGAAAGCATGCAAATGCAAGTAGATGAATAGGCACCACTTCGGTGGGTAGGTAACAGCGTTCCACATGCGTCATGCTGGCCAAGTGACCACAGAAGCGTCTTCGGACAGCGCTGGCTCTTCGGCTAAGAAACGTAGATGAGCACCAACCCCTAGAGTCAGACACGACTGTGCAGGGGAAAGCCTTTGTTGTTGTTTATTCGTTCAGACGCTTCCGACTCTTCGTGACTTCATGGACCAGCCCACGCCAGAGCTTCCTGTCGGCCGTCACCATCCCCAGCTCCCCCAAGGTCGAGTCCGTCACCTCCAGAATATCATCCATCCATCTTCCCCTGGTCGGCCCCTCTTTCTTTTGCCTTCCACTAGCATCAGCATCTTCTCCATCAGCATCTTCTCCAGGGTATCCTGTCTTCTCATTATGTGGCCAAAGTACTTCAGTTTTGCCTTTAATATCATTCCCTCAAGTGAGCAGTCTGGCTTGATTTCCTGGAGTATGGACTGGTTTGATCTTCTTGCAGTCCAAGGCACTCTCAGAATTTTCCTCCAACACCACAGTTCAAAAGCATCTATCATCCTTCGCTCAGCCTTCCTTATGGTCCAGCTCTCGCAGCCATAGGTTACTACGGGGAATACCATTGCTTTAACTATGTGGACGTTTGTTGTCAGTGTGATGTCTCTGCTCTTAACTATTTTATCAAGATTTGCCATTGCTCTCCTCCCAAGAAGTAGACGTCTTCTGATTTCCTGGCTGCAGTCAGCATCTGCAGTAATCTTTGCGCCTAGAAATACAAAGTCTGTCACTGCCTCCACTTTTTCTCCCTCTATTTGCCAGTCATCAATCAAGCTGGTTGCCATAATCTTGGTTTTTTTGAGGTTTAACTGCAACCCAGCTTTTGCACTTTCTTCTTTCACCTTCGTCATAAGGCTCCTCAGCTCCTCCTCGCTTTCAGCCATCAAAGTGGTATCGTCTGCACATCTGAGATTGTTAATGTTCCTTCCAGCGATTTTAACTCCGGCCATGGATTCCTCAAGCCCAGCATGTCGCATGATGTGTTCTGCATACAGGTTGAATAGGTAGGGTGAGAGTATACAGCCCTGCCGTACTCCTTTCCCAATCTTAAACCAGTCTGTTGTTCCGTGCTCTGTTCTTACCGTTGCTACTTGGTCGTTATACAGATTCCTCAGGAGGCAGACAAGATGACTTGGTATCCCCATACCACCAAGAACTTGCCACAATTTGTTATGATCCACACAGTCAAAGGCTTTAGAATAGTCAATAAGACAAAAATAGATGTTTTTCTGAAACTCCCTGGCTTTCTCCATTATCCAGCGGATATTGGCAATTTGGTCTCTAGTTCCTCTGCCTTTTCTAAACCCAGCTTGTACATCTGGCAATTCTCGCTCCATGAATTGCTGGAGTCTACCTTGCAAGATCTTGAGCATTACCTTACTGGCATGTGAAATAAGTGCCACTGTTCGATAGTTTGAACATTCTTTAGTGCTTCCCTTTTTTGGTATGGGGATATAAGTTGATTTTTTCCAGTCTGATGGCCATTCTTGTGTTTTCCAAATTTGCTGGCATATGGCATGCATCACCTTGACAGCATCATCTTGCAAGATTTTAAACAGTTCAGCTGGGATACCGTCGTCTCCTGCTGCCTTGTTATTAGCAATGCTTCTTAAGGCCCATTCAACCTCACTCTTCAGGATGTCTGGCTCTAACTCACTGACCACACCGTCAAAGCTATCTCCAATATTATTTTCCTTCCTATACAGATCTTCCGTATATTCTTGCCACCTTTTCTTGATCTCTTCTGCTTCTGTTAGGTCCTTACCATCTTTGTTTTTGATCATACCCATTTTTGCCTGGAATTTACCTCCGATGTTTCTAATTTTCTGGAAGAGGTCTCTTGTCCTTCCTATTCTATTGTCTTCTTCCACTTCCGTGCATTGCTTGTTTAAAAATAATTCCTTATCTCTTCTGGCTAACCTCTGGAATTTTGCATTTAATTGGGCATATCTCCCCCTATCACTGTTGCCTTTTGCTTTCCTTCTTTCTTGGGCTATTTCCAGTGTCTCAGCAGACAGCCATCTTGCCTTCTTGCTTTTTCTTTGGGACGTTTTTTGTTGCCGTCTCCTGAACAATGTTGCGAACTTCTGTCCATAGTTTTTCCGGGACCCTATCTACTAAATCTAGTCCCTTAAATCTATTCTTCACCTCCACTGCATATTCCTTAGGAATATTAGTGAGCTCATATCTAACTGATCTGTGGGTTTTCCCTATTCTCTTTAGTCTGATTCTAAATTTTGCAATAAGAAGTTCGTGATCTGAACTACAGTCAGCTCCAGGTCTTGTTTTTACCGACTGTATAGATGTCCGCCACCTTTGGCTGCAAAGGATGTAGTCAATCTGATTTCGGTGTCGACCATCTGGTGAAGTCCATGTATAAAGTCGTCTTTTAGGTTGTTGGAAGAGAGTGTTTGTTATGCACAGTGAGTTGTCTTGGCAAAATTCTATCAGCCTATGTCCTGCTTCATTTTGTTCTCCCAGACCATGCTTGCCTGTAATTCCAGGTGTCGTCTGACTACCCACCTTAGCATTCCAGTCTCCTGTAATGAAAATAACATCTCTTTCTGGCATATTATCCAGTAGGTGCTGCAGATCCTCATAGAACTGATCTACTTCTGCTTCTTCAGCATCTGTGGTTGGGGCGTATATTTGGATCACTGTGATGTTAAATGGCTTACCCTGAATTCGAATTGAGATCATTCTATCGTTTTTTGGATTGTATCCAAGCACTGCTTTTGCCACTTTATTATTAATTATGAAGGCTACTCCATTTCTTCTGTGGTCCTCTTGTCCACAGTAGTAGATCTGGTGGCCATCTGATGTGAAGTGGCCCATTCCAGTCCATTTCAGTTCACTGACACCTAAAATGTCTATATTTAATCTTGACATCTCACCAATAACCACATCCAATTTGCTCTGGCTCATAGATCTTACATTCCAGGTTCCTATGGTGTGTTGATCTTTAGAACATCGGATTCGTCGTTCACCACCAGCACTGTCGGCCGCTAGCCGTCCTTTTGGCTTTGAGCTAGCTGCGTCATCACATCTGGGGCTAGTTGAACGTATCCTCTGTTCCTCCCCAGTAGCATTTTGACCATCTTCCGACCTGGGAGTCCCATCTTCCGATGGTATACCGACATATCTCTGGTTGTGCTGATCCATTTAGTTTTCACAGCAAGAATACTGGGGTGGGTTGCCATTACCTTCCCCAGGGATCGTATTTAGTCTGACCTCTCTGCCACGACCTTCACGTCTTGGGTGTCCCTTCACGGTTTAGCTCATGGTTTCATTGAGGTGCTCAAGCTCCAGCAGCACGACAAGGTAACGATCTCCTTTGCTGGAGGGAAAGCCTTTACCTTTACCTTTTTGGTGCCATCTAGTGGTCATCTAGTTTTTGCGGGCCAGATCTGCAAGCTTTGTTGTTGTTGTTCAGTCGTTCAGTCGTGTCCGACTCTTCGTGACCTCATGGACCATAGCACGCCAGGCCTTCCTGTCCTCCACTGTCTCTCGGAGTTTACTCAAATTCATGTTCATTACATCGGTGATGCTATCTAACCATCTCATCCTCTGCCGGCCCCTTCTCCTTTTGCCCTCAGTCTTTCCCAGCATCAGGGTCTTTTCCAGTGAGTCCTCTCTTCTCATTAGGTGGCCAAAGTATTTGAGCTTCAGCTTCAGCATCTGTCCTTCCAATGAGCAGTCAGGGTTGATTTCCTTTAGGATTGACTGGTTTGACCTCCTTGCAGTCCAAGGGACTCTCAAGAGTCTTCTCCAGCACCACAGCTCGAAAGCATCAATTCTTCGGCGCTCAGCCTTCCTTATGGTCCAACTCTCACAGCCATACATTGCTACTGGAAAAACCATAGCTTTAACTATACGGACCTTTGTCGGCAAGGTGATGTCTCTGCTTTTTAATATGCTGTCTAGGTTTGCCATAGCTTTCCTTCCAAGGAGCAAGCGTCTTTTAATTTCATGGCTGCAGTCACCGTCTGCGGTGATCTTGGAGCCCAAGAAAATAAAATCTGTCACTGCTTCCATTTCTTCCCCTTCTATTTGCCAGGAAGTGATGGGACCAGATGCCATGATCTGGGTTTTTTTAATGTTGAGTTTCAAGCCAGCTTTTGCACTCTCCTCTTTCACCCTCATCAAGAGGCTCTTTAGTTCCTCTTCACTTTCTGCCATTAGGGTGGTATCGTCTGCATATCTGAGGTTGTTGATATTTTTCCCGGCAATCTTAACTCCGGCTTGTGATTCATCCAGCCCGGCATTTCTCATGATGTACTCTGCATATAAGTTAAATAAGCAGGGTGATAATATACAGCCTTGTCGTACTCCTTTCCCAATTTTGAACCAGTCGGTTGTTCCATGTCCGGTTCTAACTGTTGCTTCTTGACCCACATACAGGTTTCTCAGGAGACAGGTAAGGTGGTCTGGTACTCCCATCTCTTTAAGAATTTGCCACAGTTTGTTGTGATCCACACAATCAAAGGCTTTAGCGTAGTCAATGAAGCAGAAGTAGATGTTTTTCTGGAACTCTCTTGCTTTTTCCATGATCCAGCGAATGTTGGCAATCTGATCTCTAGTTCCTCTGCCTCTTCGAAACCCAGCTTGCACTTCTGGTAGTTCTCGGTTCACATGCTGCTGAAGCCTAGCTTGTAGGATTTTGAGCATAACCTTGCTGGCATGTGAAATGAGCGCAATTGTACGGTAGTTTGAACATTCTTTGGCATTGCCTTTCTTTGGAATTGGAACGTAAACTGACCTTTTCCAATCCTGTGGCCACTGTTGAGTTTTCCAAATTTGTTGGCATATTGAGTGCAGCACTTTAACAGCATCATCTTTTAGGATTTTAAATAGCTCAGCTGGGATACTGTCTTCTCCGCTAGCTTTGTTGTTAGTAATGCTTCCTAAGGCCCACTTGACTTCACTCTCTAGGATGTCCGGCTCAAGGTCAGTGACCACACCATCGTATTTATCAGGGATATTAAGATCTTTCTTGTATAGTTCTTCTGTGTATTCTTGCCACCTCTTCTTAATCTCTTCTGCTTCTGTTAGGTCCCTGCCTTTTTTGTCCTTTATCATGCCCATCTTTGCACAAAACGTTCCCTTGATATCTCCGATTTTCTTGAAGAGATCTCTAGTCTTCCCCATTCTATTGTTTTCCTCGATTTCTTTGCATTGTTCATTTAAGAAGGCCTTCTTATCTCTCCTTGCTATTCTCTGGAATTCTGCATTCAGTTGTTTATATCTTTCCCTTTCTCCCTTGCCTTTTGCTTCCCTTCTTTCCTCAGCTATTTGTAAAGCCTCATCAGTCAGCCACTTTGCTTTCTTGCATTTCTTTTTCTTTGGGATGGTTTTAGTTGCTGCCTCCTGTACAATGTTACGAACCTCCATCCATAGTTCTTCAGGCACTCTGTCTACCAGATCTAATCCTTTAAATCTATTCCTCACTTCCACTGTATATTCATAAGGGATATGATTTAGGTCATACCTGATTGGTCTAGTGGTTTTCTCTACATTCTTCAATTTATGCCTAAATTTTGCAATAAGAAGCTCATGATCTGAGCCACAGTCAGCTCCAGGTCTTGTTTTTTTTTTTTTTTGCAAGCTTTAGTCCAAAGCAAAGCACATTCCCTGCAACTGCCCACTCCCCCACCACTTGCTACCAGACCCTCTTAACAGGAGAGGGTAGGGACAGAAGTTGGGGTCTTTGCTTTGAAAAGAGCCTGCTATCCCACATTTATTTAATTATTTTTCATTTTGACTGATCGGAGGGCATCTCGATCCAGGAAAGGGCGTAGCTGGCGCACAACCTGAAGTTGCGCGAAGGCCCTTCTGGTCACGACTGCCACCTGCTCATTGAGCAGGAGTCGTGAGTCCAGGAGGACCCCCAGGTTCCGCACTGAGTCTGAATGGGGTAGTGCAACCTCATCCAGATCTAAAGATGACAACTCCCTGGATCCAGAGGAGCCGTCAATCCACAGCCACTCCGTCTTACCAGGGTTCAGCTGAAGCCTGTTGTTCCCCACCCAGACCCCCACAGCCCCCAGGCACTGAGACAGGGCAGCCACCGCATCACTTACCTCACCCGGGATGGAGATATATAGTTGAGTATCACCAGCATATTGATGATACCTCATCCCGTGGTGACGAATGACCTCACCCAGTGGTTTCATGTAGATGTTGAACATTACTCAGTCCATCCTGGAGTGAGCGTGATTTCAGACCTCCTCATGATTCAGAATCCTGATTCAGCAAGATTCCCAATCAGGGCATTGCCTGGGAGAATTTTCAGCTTAACATGCTCACAAAGCCTTCTAAATCTTAGATCTACATGCTAACCCCGAGGTCCCAAACTGGGACAGGCTAGTGGGCCCATTCAGAATTTGGAGAACCTGTTGTGGGCACTTTCTCAAAATGGCAAATGGGAGGGCTTTTCCATTCGTCCAATGGCTACCAGTTCCAAATCATTGGTCAACTAGATAGTTCCCTGCCATCTGCTGCAGCTCACTGATCTGAAGTAGGCTTCCTATGCTTCTTACTTATATTTTGCTCCTTCTCTAGGTTCATTTCCAAACAGCAGGTGTATTTTCTAAGAAAGCTTATGATATCCAGAGGACCTCTCCAAAGTAAAACCAGCCCTGCAAAAGATTGCATGCTTGCATGACCTTACAGCATACATACCTGCTTACTGTACTTGCATCTACATACATGTCTATATATGCATACATGTATGTGAGAAGCCTGGTGGAGTAAAGGATATAGGTGGGTGTCAACGAAGATGTTGCAGGGCATGTTAATGTCTCATGGGCCCCTGTGATGGAATGGGAGGGTGACCTTGGAAGAGAAGCCACCTAGGAAATGATCAGATAAAAGAGAAAGGAGCCCGCAACAGAGAAACGGACAGAGAAACAAACTCAGAAAGAACCCGCCCTAACTACTCAGGTGGTAAATACAGAGGGCACTTAGAGACTTTTGCAAGATTGATGTCAGCCCTCCCAGGTAAACCAGACAGGAAACATGATGAGATGAGCTAATCCTACTTTATTGTAAGGCTACATTAACAGAATCTTGCAAATCTGAAAGTACAAATCCCCCACCGTCTCTTTTTACAGTCTGATAAGCTAGGGCGGGTTCTTCCTAACTTTCTTTTTCTGTCCATTATGCAGCTGCGGGCTCCTCCCCACTTTATCTGACCATTCCCTAGGCAGCACCTCTTCGCCCTGTCTGCCACGGTCACCCCACCTTCCATCACAGCCCCTTACCGAGGACCCCAGCGCCAAAAGGTATTGCATGCCTTCTTTGCCGTGGCGCCCGTCTTACGGAACATTCTCCGGACTGAGGTCATCTCCATCCCTCCTTATTTTCCAGAAGTCCCTCAAGGCCTGGCTATGTCATCAGGCCTGGGGGTCTCAGGGGTCCGGTGAGACCTTGAGGTAGCTCCCCTGCTGATCGAATCTCTTCTGTGTCATGCTTTTAAAACGTTTTAATATGACTGTTTTTGACAGGTTTATTGTTTTATATTTTCTGCTGTACGCCACCGAGTCGATCCTTGAGAGATGGGCGGCCATATAAATCTGATCAATCAATCAATCAATCAATCAATCAGTCAGTCAATGCTCACTGTTACCAGGGACAGAATGTTGATGTTTCACCTTAACCCTCCTCCTTTTAATCTTCATTTGTGCAGACTGAACACTTCTGGAAAGCTTGGACATGGCAGGGCTTTGCTCCAGGAAGGAGAGTTTGATGGAGATAAGCAGATCCAGAAGAGCACAGGATGGACCGGCAAGGATGCAGCAAGATAGCGATCAAATATTAGTTGTTGTTGTTGTTCAGTCGTTTAGTCGTGTCCGACTCTTCGTGACCTCATGTACCATAGCACGCCAGGCCTTCCTGTCCTCCACTGTCTCCCGGAGTTTACTCAAAAATTATCAAATATTAGTGCCTAATATCTATTCTCATGGAAATGTTTGAGAAAACAAAAGTGACTGATTTTTTATGAACTGGGAAAGGGCACTTTAGTTACAATGGATTTGTTTAAAGAGAGAGGGAGGGAGGGAGGGAGGGAGGGAGGGAAGGTTAAATTTAACCTTTACTTCCAGCTAGTGATAGCAAGCAGGCAAGCTAGGCCAACTTGATTGATAATGTCTCATCCATTTTCTATGTTTCCAAGCCTAAATTAAGGTAGTGACCTGGTTCACACAGCACACTAAGTTGTAGTATGGATTGTTTGGCTATGAAGTCATTGTGGTGTGTAAGCCAGGAATAATGGTTTAGCATCTTGGGTCAACCCAGCTATTGTGGCTTAGCCAGTCAACTCTAACTAAACATGCATGCAAACCCAGGTGCTCATTGGGGCGTTTCTAAAGATTGTCTCCCATATGAAGCTACCCTGCAGTTTAGATCTTGCCAAAGTCTAGTCGTTCAGCGTCACTGTCCATTTCTTTCCTTTGACACTTTGCCCAAGATTAGCCCAGAGATTCCCTCCTCCCCCTTTTTCCTCGTTCCTCAGAAAAATTTGGGAAGACTTGAACACGGATGGATGTCTTTTGGTGTCTGCTGCCTCATATCTGAAAGCTAGGTTTGTACAACATGTGAATCTAAACTTGTCCGAGCACGCAACGCTGGGGCGGCCAGTGCTTCTCCATGGCTTCAGAGTAATACGTTCTAAGCAGTAAATAGACACTCAAACAGAGATTAGATAAAACAGTCTATTTACTTTATATACATACGCAGTCCAAAATACAGTCCAGTAACGTCCAACACAGATACAGATGAGATGAAGTAACGAGAAGAGAGTGAACACTAAAGCTTCACTACTTTTATACAAATATTGACCAATCACATTATAGGTCAAACAAATTATCTGCCACACCCAGCTAACCTACAACACCTGTAATGTGAGTCACATCATACCTTCAACAATGGCTGCTAATTGGATGACTTGCAGAATATTTCACTTCTCACCTAGATAACTCTAGCCTCTCCTGTATAATTAATCTATCTGTAAATTCTGGGTATTATACAAACCCCAACAAAACTAAAGAAGGGAGGGGGGATGCAGGTAATGTCTGATTCAGCATTTTCTGGGAAGCTCAGCTGTGGTCTTAGCAGCTCATGACAAAGTTAGGCTGTAAGCTAAAGAAACGCTGTGATTTAAAGTCCAATTATACAGGACCTGCATAGTTCTATGACTGCATTTGCCAGGTTGAATCTACCCATCCAGTAAGATGTGGTAGAAAAGCCTTGGAGAAGATCCCTCCACCAAGTGAATGTCCTCTTAAGGAACACCAGGCTCAGTTATTGATAAAAAGTGGAGTGTGACTACACTGGTTCAGGAAGAACCGATGTAGTCACACTCCACCTTTTACCAATAACATAGCTGTGGAGTCAGTCAGTAGCATCAGATTCCTGGGGATGCAGTTAATGAATACTCTGACCTGGTCCCTTAATACCGCATTTTTGGTAAAGCGAGCACAGCAACGTTTGCACTTTTTGCGTCGGATGAAGAACGTACATCTCCCATCTCCCATTCTCCTTACTTTCTATAGAGGCACTATAGAGACTGTACTTACTAATTGTATTTCCATCTGGTTTGGAGGCTGTAGTGCCTCAGAGACTGCACTCTCAGTCTGTGCAGAGAGTGGTAAGGGCAGCAGAAAAGATAATTGGGGTATCTCTGCCCCTCATCCAAGATTTAGCACATGCATGCTGTTGGTCCAGAGCTCGAAAGATCATCAGAGACGCCTCCCATCCTCATCATGGTTTGTTTTCTTTGTTACCCTCTGGGAAGAGGTTCCGCTGTATCCGATGTAGAACAGCCAGATTGGGAAACAGCTTTGTCCCCCAGGCTATTGGATTCTTGAATGCTTAGATAAGTTCTTTTAGGTGAAATGTTGGATGTGTAAAAAATGTTTATTTTATAGTAACTATGGATTTTTTTATTAGTATTTTAGTGTTTGACTGAAATTGTGAGCTAAAGAATGTATATTTTATAGTAACTATGGATTTTTTAAAATTAGTATTTTAGTGTTTGATTGAAATTGTGAGCCAAGTGCAACGAAATTTCATTCTATTGTGCACTTGGTGTATAGTGTATAGTGGGATGACAATAAAGTTATTATTCTATTCTATTCTATTCTATTCTATTCTATTCTATTCTATTCTATTCTATTCTATTCTCAGTGACAGATCCCATTTGGAACAGCTTTGCCCTATCCAGACCACCCCCTCCTTACTACATTTTCAGATGGTTGTAAAAATATTTCTCTCCACAAAGGCATCTCGGGATGAGTAAGATCCCGCTGAGAGCCAGTTTGGTGTAGGCACCAGGCTAGAAAACAGGAGATCCTGAGTTCTAGTCCTGCTTTGCACACAAAACCAACTGGATGACTTTGGGCCAGTCATTCTCTCTCATTCCTAGGATGGGACAAGGGCAAACCACTCCCAAAAATGTTGCCAAGAAAATTGCATGGACTTGTCTATGTAGTCGTCAGGAGTCAAGACTGACTCAAAGGCATAAAAACACGAAAGTTTCCCTGAATGGTGGCACATCAGATTGATTGATTGATTATTAATTAATTATTAATAAATTGTTACTTTTGATTGTCTTATATTAATACTGCGAACCACTCAAGAGTCTTCAGAAATGGAGGACCATAGAAATCGCAGTAATAAATGATGAACTTGGGAAAACAGCACTTGCATTTCATTATAGATGGGTTTAGTACAGTAAGAACCCAGCCTTAACGGGATTTATTGAGGTGCCCCATGGGACCCCGAAGTGCAAAATGCTTTGAACCTGCAGAAAAGGGAGTCCCAAGTCAGAGTTGCAGAAATCCATACAGGACATTCTATTCCAACCCTTGAATTGCAGGCCAGAACAGAACAGAGAACACAAAGGAGGCTTAGGCTATATAAATATAGAGTCCTTTTAATTTATATTTGGTTAATAATTACAATACATTTTTGACTACATGAAGAGAGCAGGTTCTTTTCAGTGCATATTCTTCAGAAAGACAGGGACTGGTTTCGGCAGACGCTCCATAGAATTTAAAGCAGAACGAGGTTCTTGCCTTGTTCATTCTTTTCTGGAAGTCCTGAACTTACAGGCTTCGGCTGGTGATCCTGATTGCTGCAGTTCCCAAAATGCCCAACTGACTTTCAAGGGCATCTGGGGTAGGGTGGGGAGGGGAGGCCCGAAAGGTAAATATAGTGGCTAGGACTGTGCATACAAGCCAGCTTGTACCGGCTTGCGAGAGCCGATTGCTAATTTTTTTGCAATTTTGTGAGCCGTTGGGAGCAGAAAATTGAGCCGTGATGCCTAGTGCACCGATCATCTATTCCATGGTGAGTGGCATTGCAGCAGCAATAGCTGCTTTTTAAACATTTACTAGCATACCACTGGCCCCATCTCTTTCTTATGTGCAATGTGTGTCTGATGGATGTAAAAAAGGGGCAGGGTTTCAGCTACACAGGCATGGCTGCCATCTTTATCTCCAACCCTTGTGGGCACCCCTGCCAGTATGGCCAATTCTGGGACTTGTAGTTCAACCATATTTGAAGGGCACCAGCTTGGGGAAAGCTGGTATATAAGGAAATAAAACAGCATGGATAGAATGGAGTTTCCTTGAATAATAATACAGGATTAATTAATTCTGCGGGGTAGTGTGTGTGGTGGGGAGTAAGAGTGCTTTGAAACAAATAGAGGGCTGCTTGATCCATTCTGAATATATTTAAACAAGTTTATAAAGGCCAGCAGCTGAGTGCCTTCTGAAGTCATAAAGAAATCCCTGAGTTGCATTTAATAACATCAAAATATACCTCTTTAGGCATCTGGTTCCTCTTTTAGACCAGCAATGGCCATTCTCCAGTAAAATGGAACCACAGGTGCATCTTTTGTCCTTTTATCTGATTCCCAACCCAATATTCATGTGGCTCTTTTCACTGTTTTCAGAAAGTGCAGTAGCATTCAGACAGACTGAATTTCGAGCACAAAAATCAAGATGCCCAAAGGCTTAGTGATAGGGAGGAGGGTGTGGGTGGCAGAAGTCCTTTTCGTATAACACCCAGATGGGTGATGCTTGTGAACTTGTGAGCTGGAGCCTGGTCTTCAAGCAGAGGTGACAGGTTCAGTAAAAGAGACCCTGGGGTCAGAATTTCCTGCTCTTTTATAGTTAAACAAAGGGATAAGCATAGTTAAATAAATGCATATTTATACTAAATCGCTTCTACTGAATAAACACTATGAACATATGTTAAAATCCAGCCAAAACTGAGCAGTTTAGCAATCTTTTGTGGGAAAGGGTTGCAGGAATTTTCATCTGTTCCAGTGGAAACCAAAGGACTTGCCCAATGCAATCTTACATGGGCTTACTCGGAAGTACGCTCCAATGAGCTCAAAGGAATTGGCTTCCTTTTAAATTTGCATAGGATTGCAGTCCAAAGGGCTTGATTTTGGCTGGATTTTATTATATCTAAAGATATTTCAACATGATTAGAAAAAACACTGTAATTAAATTAAGGGGGGAGGAAGGGGAGGAAGAAAGGGGAGGATAAAAAAGAATATTAGTAAATAAAATACGAGGAATATAGGCCCAATTCTGCTGATTAAAAACAAAACAAAATTAGACTTATCCATGCTACTGAAAGAAAAACCACATCCTTGCAGAGATGCTTGGCAGTCAGTCTCTGAATGGGCCTTTGGCCCGAGGAAGAGGCACAGGGCATCGTTTCCCCCCCCACACACACAAAAAAAGTCCAGTTCACTCAATAGAAAAAGCCCATTGAGTTATCTCTGAGCTTTAGATTCAGTGCTTAGAAGTCATCAAATGCCACCTGCCAACAAAGAGATTCTGTTACAGCCCAAGGACATATTTGGTATGGAGTATGGAGTGTAATGAGTAAAGGGGCATGTTGGGAAGGGAGGAAATGCAGCGTGTTGCATTCATACATTGTGGAGGACAGTGTCTTGATGCCGGTGTTGAAGTAAGATTCAACTGCTCCTTGGGATCATGTTTGTGATGGTTAGAAGGGTCATTTATCTTCACTGACTGAGAAATCACACCAGACAAGAATAGGGATGCAAAAGTGCAGCCCAGGCTCTTCAACAGCCCATCAGCATCCATTTTGCATCAGGAGGGGTTGAGAAACCCTTCTTACTCCTCAAGATGCTTAGAACCCCATCCCTAGGAGACCTGACTCTGGTCCTGTCCACTTTGGGAATGTGGTCCTTGACATGATGGTTGAAACCTGATTTGGCTCTCAAGCTGATACAAGGAACAGATTCCTGGAGGAGATGATACTCTAGTGGTAGGGTTTATGCATTTTCCTAAACCATAATGTGCTTTGGTTTTGCCTACATGTGATTTGTGAATCCAGCTAATAGATCACAAGTCACCTTTGTGTGGTTGGGATGCCAATGATCTCCTTCCCAGGAATATGGAAATGATCCCCAATGGCTTTCTTTTTTCAGATCAGAAAAATGTATCAGCAGCTGCACAACCATTTGGGGTCCTCCTGTTTCTTCAAGAGATCTGATCTTTTCAAAGCATGGAGCTAATCTTCTAGCTGCCATCTATCAGTTACTAATGCTGGAGTCTAACCACTAACGTAGTTTATTTCTAGAGAGACCAATTCAAAAACACAACCATCCCTCCATTTCTTTTCCTGTAGACCCTCTGAATTGTTTAGCTTTGTATAAAAAAACAAGGCACAAATTTGGGTGGTAGCAGTATTTCCCCTTCTTTTGGGTTATATGGATATAGCTTTCTACAATCAAAGTTTTTAAGGCACACTCCATCCACAATTTTTTTTTGTCCTAAGGACTTAGCATATATGAGCAAAGTTTTTCCATACTTACATTCCTGTGTTAGAGAATAAGGCACAGCATCAAGGGCACGGCTATGTGTGTGTGATCAAAAATGTCAAGAAGATGGCCATGACTCCATGATCAAAGACTCACCATCTTGGCTTTTTTGAATACCGCCCCCCTGACATCCCTGCACAGGATCCAAATTCATTTCCACCCAGGTCAGCTTGGAACCCCGCAGCAGATGTGGGTTATACTGTCCCTTTCCACTGATCCCATGACTAAATTATTGGCAAATTAAGTGCTTTCAAAGTAAGCCTGTTTTTACTCTAACTATATTGCTTATTATAACGGAGACTGGGAAACAGGCATCCTTTTCCACGCTTAACCGATGCTCACTGGACTTTAGAAGGATTTCTCTTGCTGCGCATTAAGCAGAAAATATTCCCAGCTTTATCATAGCAGCTTTAGGGTCTAGACAACAAGCAATTCTTACACCTCTTTTAAGAAGCTTTTCTGTTCACAGTTTCATGGGGTCTGACTTTCCTCGCCCATTAAGAACACCTGAGGTCTTTTCTGTCCTGTACTATATTTCCCCCCCACTATTATTGCATTTAGCTAGTGCCTTTACACTGTTGCACAATGAGCAAAATTATCCACACAGAATCCTTCTCAGCCTCTTTTGCAAGGTGGTTGTGGCTACATATAAATTGCAATTTGAGGGTGTGTGTCTGTGTGTCTCTCTGTATGTGTGTTCTGGCAGATTCCTTTGGGTTCTGCAATAAATCTGATTTTCAGAATTCAGGCTAAGTTGTAATCTCTATACCTAAAATATTGAGGAACATTATCCTTGGACAACAAGCCTTGGTGTTTAGAGCTGCATTTTCATAGCAACTGCTTATAAGCGACAAAAAAGGGGAAAAATGGTATGCAGCCCAGAACTTTAAGAGAGCAAACCCCACTGAATAAAAGATGGACTGAACAACCGTGGCATGAAAAAAAAATCTGTGGGGAAGGTTAGGATATAAAAGCCAGAGAGGTTGAGAGTCAGCCTTCAGAACTGCTCTTAAGAGAATTCCCACTTGCACTGTGTACAGCGGGGTCGATGTGCGTTTGACTCCAAGGGCAAATTAGCCATGGTCTGGCTGCTCCGCTTGGGACAGGAGTTCTCTTAAGCAAGAAGAAAACCAGGAAGCTGGCTTAGAATACTGCATGGTCAGAGATGCAAAACATGGTGGTCACCCCAGGGCTGGCTGGCTACACTGGAGGAGCTGAGTACTGGATCACAGAGTTGTAATCAGGAGGCGGGCTATGGCATTCCAGGCTGGCATCCATTGGCAGGAGAATGGAGTCTTCCATCAGGTCGTCCTCCATTGGAACAGTTGGGCGGTACTTCACAGATTCTCGCTCGTTCTCGTTGAACACGGATTCTTTACTTTTGTTGATCGCTTTTCTCCTGCAAGAAGATCCAGAACAAAACACCTAAAGGCTCGGTTCAAACCCCACAGTAAATCACAATGTGGTTTGCTTGAGGTTAGCGGAGTGTGTCATATGAATCTGATCACTGTGGTACATAAATCATGGTTTACAGCTTAATGTTGTGTGAATCCAGTCAACACTGAATCATTCAATCAACTGGTAAAAGTAAAGGTTCCCCCCGCACATTTGTGCAGTCGTGTCCGACTCTAGGGGCCGGTGCTCATCTCCGTTTGTTAGCCAAAGAGCCAGCGTTGTCCGAAGATGCTTCCGCGGTCATGTGGCCAGCATGACGCGCGCGGAACGCTGTTACCTTCCCACCGAAGTGGTACCTATTCATCTCCTTGCATTTGCATGCTTTCAAATTGCTAGGTTGGCAAGAGCTGGGGCGAGTGAGGGAGCTCACTCCATCATGCGGGGCTAGGGATTCGAACCTCTGAACTTGTGATCTTCCGATCGACAAGCCTGGCATCACCCGCTGAGCCACCATGCCCCTTAATCAACTGGAGCTTAGTGCAAAATGCAAACCCAGGAACAACAAGCAGCTTTTAGCTGTTTATAGCCTTGGATGACCACAAGGTTATACGCCTTTCCTTAGTGAGAGCTCTCCAGAAGTGTTCAAATACAATGTCTATCATCACCATGCAGACTGAGGATGATAGATATTGCTGTCTAGCGTATCTGCTTGGAGAAGACTTGGTTGACCATGCTGTTGGGAATTAATCCAATTCATCTGGAAGATAATGGGAGGGAAATATATTTTTATGCCATTCTGTGGAAAAGTCACTTTAGCTCTTCCACCCCACCTCAAGGGACTGATTCTTGTCAATGGACTTGAAGCTCTGTGGGCTGTTTAATTTATGGGGCATTACCCTGGTCAACGGAGAAGGGGAAATGCATGAAAATATCTGTGTAATTTGGCCATCAGCCTGTGAAAAATTTGCAGCGCCAAATAAAAGAACTGTTATTAAAGTCTAGTCTGGCCTTGTGGTGAGACCTCTACATCGTGGAGCTTCTTCATAGGTCTAAAGAGGCTGGCGTATATTTACGCCATCTTGTTTATCCTGTTTTAATCTATTTTATTGTAAACCGCCCAGAGTTCCCTGTTGGGGGAGATGGGCGGTTATATAAAATTAATTAAATAAATAAAAATAAATCTTCAGCTAACACCTTGCATCTGGGCATGACAGCATCTGTCAGTTCATGTTTAAAGAGAGCCTTTTAAACAAAGGCATTTAATATTTACTCTCCAGTCAAAGGGATGACAAGTTTAATCAAAAGCAAGTCCTGGGATTAACCAACGCTGGCAGACATGAAATGCAGCTAGTTCCTAGAAAATATTCCTTTCTCCAAAGATGCATCCTCTGAAATTAAAACCATCCAGCAACCTTTGTTTCCTAGCCTTTTAACATTCTGTATTTACTGACATTTCATTAGATTCTCGCCTTGCTTAGCAGATGACCCCAACATTGAATTCCTGAATGTTTTTTCCATGGCATCAAGTCTTTTCCTCTGGAGTTCTCAAACTCTTCTGATTGAGAATTGCGTTCAGAGACATGCCTTAAATGTTATGATTGAATAAGTGACTGATTTAAATGAGGCCTAAAAGAAATTCTGCAAGAATCCGGAGCATTTTCATTCCAACACATCTGGAAGAGACTAGATTAGGGAAAGCTGCCAATTGTTTTATTTTAGTAATTTTCCTCAATTAGTTTTTTGTTTTCTAATTTTTGTGAAGAATAAAGGGGGTGGGGTGGGGGAATCCTTCAGCCTCCTCAATTTTCAGTTGCACCGTATATATCTGATTTGACCGTGCTCTTTCCTTACATTTCTGTAAGCAACAGGTAAGTGGATAAATTGCTCCTGAATAGTTTTTAAAATCAATTCCTTACTGATATGGCACAAGAGGAAGATAAGGACATATGTACAATAGGTAGCACCCCTTGGATTTCATGTATGAATGAGTGAAGAATATTCCATTCATTATATTTGACTGACTGGGTAGTTTGTGTAAGGATGGAGAATCCAGAAGCAATGGACTGGATACTCCACCCTTACACAGGATAGAATAAGGGAGAACGGGGAGGGGAAAGAAGACGATGGGAAGCTGGGGGGGAAGCACTAGCCCCCAGGAGAACAGACAGCCATCTGGGAGAATGGGAAGGGAGCCGAGGGCTTAAAGAAAGATCGGGGGGGGGGGGGGGACTCCATTCACAGCTTTAACGTGGCATGATGCTGGCCCAATAAAGAATTTCACATATCCCATGTGGCTTGTGTTGGTAATTACTGAGTTTGGGCCATAAGATCGTGATCCTCACAGTTTGCTACTACAACAAGCAAACCTATGGCGGAGGTTTTATAGTTGGTTAACTCAGTTTCCTTCCAGGTTTTAAAGCAGGCCATTTGCAAAATGAGTTCTCAGAGTTTAGATAAGCTGATAGTTAAAGGATAGCGTAGCGAGGTTGAATTTTCACTCCTATCAGCTCTTCTTTCCATTTTCATGGTTGGCATTTCCATCCCACCAGCATCGCAAGCCACAGCTGGTTTTATCTCTCCAAGAGTGGGTCCCCCACGTGTAGATAAAAAGAGTGCATCTATAAATGCACAGCATTCTATAAACACCCTTGCATGAAATTACTTAATTTGATTGACTGAGTAACTGCCCAATCGTTACAGGGAGCCCTATGGAGACAAAACCGAACCCCGGGTTGCTGTGAACATATGAGGTTACTGTTCAAGGAAAGAAAAGCACCAAAACGTTTAGCGGCTTCATACAACTTGAATGCACAGTTGATTGAATGTAAATTCAATCTGCGCCTACTCCTCAGTGGTCCACAGGAGAAAGAGCCAAATTGGAAATCTGCCCTGCAAAGGTGACAGCCAAGGGTATCTATGAGGTTTGGTCAAAAAAGTCAACATAAAAACGAGACACACATAAAAAAACAGGCAGAGCTTTGATTGCCCCATTGTGGCTGCCATCTTGACCACAGCCCGCAGATACCCCTGGTGGCAGCCGAACAGACAAGGTTTACATCAACTTGCAAATCCCCATCTCTAATAATTGCTTGGTTTGCAATGCAGAGAAGGCAGATGTGTTAATTAGGAGGCTGCAATATTTTAACCTCAAATTAAATGTGGCAGAGGGTGCTACTATTCCAGAATACAAAGACAGTTCAATCTTGTATGAGCATTCTTAAGAGTAAGGTCCATCTTGTTTGGGGAAACATGCCCCAAAAGGAGGGTGTATTTAATAGATTTCCTCAAACTTAAAAAATCCCATAGAAAAGGATCCATAATTTTTGCAAGAAGCCAGATGGATCCATTTGTTCTTTGCAGCAGAAGTTATACCTTGTACTGGAATTAGTCTTATAATTGCAATAATTATGCTGCTGGGGCTTATAAAGCTTATTATAGGTGTTTAACGAGGATTTTTGGGGAGTTTTCTTTGCAAGGTAAAAGGGTTTAAAGCCATTGATCACTCTAATAGTGGTTATGAGTCTGAACTGGAATTTGCAAAAGTGAATGGGGCCTTATTGAAGTCACTGCCGCCCCCACCGTCATCTGTAACTTGGAACAAATAATAGGATAGAGAAAGGGCTGGAATGAATTCCTAACTTCTACATGTTTCTAAAAGTAGTAGTGTGATTATGTAAAACGATCAGGATGTTGTATGGTAGTTGGATAAATTTTTGTCTGCTAATTTCAGATTTCTTCCAGGTTGAGATTATGTGATTAAAGTTGAGCGTTCATTAAGTACATTGTTTGGAGGTAGGCAACTGGGTTCATATCAGGATCTTCCTCGGCTCCCACCAGGTTCCCACCTGACATAATATTTAAAGCCTTATTTTAATTAAAAATGGACAGATAGGAAGTCAGTCCCTGATCTGGGCTGCAGATCATCAGGGGGCAGCAGCATCAGAGGACATCCTCTGTCTTGTTGCTGGCTTCTGACGGCTGGAGCTCAGATACGGCGGCCCAGTGACTTCATGCTGTGAAGCAAAGAACCTGCCTTTGGGATCTGTTCCACCCAAAGCCCATAATTGCGCTCAGGGGAAAAGTGATTGACAACTGCTGCCCAGAGGGCTTTTTTTTTTAGTGATCCGAGTGGAGATAAAGCTAAAACGAAGTATTATTAAGCATCCTGGGAGGTGAGACAGTTGGCTGGTCAGGTTGCTTCTAGAAATGGATTGCTTTCTGACTGCCCAAGCCAAGGAACGTGCAAGGCCCCACTCTCACAAAATGCAGCTCAGGGGTGTCCGCAGGGTGTGGTCAAAACTGTCAAGCTGGTGGCTGCAACGGTGCCATCGAAGTGTTGATCGCACCGTTGCAGCTACCATCTTGACTGTTTTGGCCACGCCCTGTGAATATCCCTGATGCAGCTACTTTGTATGGGCTCTCAGACAATTTCATTAACTTGCCCTGCTGAACCAAGGGATTATATAGACAACGGCTTAGAGCCCCAGCCTAAGCAGTTAGCAGTGACAATTGGAATCCCTAGGACATAGCTTTCCAAACCGTGTGTCGCGACACAGTACTGTGTCGCCTGCGGTGTGCAGGTGTGTCGCGCAAAAACCCGGAAGCGCTGATGGCAAGCCGCCGCTGCCATGCACGGCGGCGGCTTGCCATCAGCGCTTCTGGGTTTCGTGTGACACACCTGCACACCACCGCCGTGCACCACCGCCGCTGCCGCCACCATGCGCGCTGCTGCACCACCGCCGTTGCCGTTGGTGTGTGTCACCAACAGGAAAAGTTTGGAAAGCTCTGCCCTAGGATTTTAACCAGGAATGGGGAAGTCCCGCCTATCTTGCACACGAGTGGATTTTAATAGAAGAAATTGCTGGCTAAATGGAGGGGTTTCCTGGACATAGCTGAATGGTACTTAAAGGTTACAAGTTCAGCCCTCAGCACTTCCAAGCAGAGTTGGAGAAACTCTTCCCTGAATTTTGATTTCCTGCTGCTTAGCATGATAATACTGGGCCAAAGGGACTGACAATCCCTTTCTGGTAAAAGCACTGTTCTGTGTTCTTGCATTTTTAGCCCTAATTATTTCTGAGCTGAGAGCAATACCTTTTCTAGGTGGCACAAAAGCCAAGTGGCACTTCCGTGTTACCCCACACAAGCCAAGGCTGATCTCCAAAGCTCTGTCCAGTCTCTCACTGTGAATGCATGGCCTTGCATTCACAGTGCTCTTGTTCATTCAGTGGAACATGTCATTTGTCACAGAGAAAGTGTCAGGTTGGAATAATCCAGAGGTAATAGTTAATTGCATCTGAATTCATTCCACTGACATGGGTTAACTTGTGAGGGGGGATTGTAGAATAGACACGTGTAAAGATAGTGTTTAGAGCTTAGAGCAGGGGTATCCAACCTTTTTGGCACCAGGGACTGGTCGTGGAAGACAATTTTTCCATGGACCGGGGGGGGGGGAGGGTTCGCAGGCGGGAGCCAATCGCTTAGCCTGGGGGACGGGGTTTGCAGGCAGGAGCCAATTGCGTGGACCGGGGGGGCGGGGTTTGGAGACCCGCATGGTGGCCCGGGGGTTGGGGACCCCTGGCTTAGAGGCTTGCATTTCACGGGAGAAGAGGAGGCTCGCATTCCAGAAGGACCGTTGAAGAATGTTTACTGAAACAAGTCACAAGGTCAGTTCTCACAGCCTGGCACAGAGCAGAGAAGCAGGAAAGTGAAAGGAATTGTCTTAGACTGTTCGTCACACAGAAGGGAGGGGTGAAAAAGGAGACAGATTGGGTTTCGTTTAAGGAATGCTTTTCTGCGCGAAAATCATTCCTGGCTTTAGCAGAGCTTGGTGCTGAACTCAAATAAAGGAACTTCATATATCCTACATGGCGTGTATTGAGTGTTACTCATTGAGACTTCAAAGACCACGATCCTCACACAAAGATTCAGCTTGCCTCCCCATGTGTTTAGCAACTGAGTGGAGGGAAGAGCTGAGCAGGGTCCACTGCCCTCCTAAACTCAGCACGCTGGCTCCGAACCTGTCCACCCACACTTCGCTCCTCGTCTTCCTAATCTCAAGTCATTCTCTGGCATGATTCCCAGCATCAGAGTTTTCTGCCTATCTTGCTTGAACCCTTGATGTGAGCAGCCTACACTTGAGCACGCCAATTCCCACCCCCAGCCCAAGGAAGAAAACAAACACAAGACAAACAAAGGGAGAGGGAGAAGTCTCAGAAGTTCAAAAACCACCCAGATTTGGAAGAGGTACTAAGCCTACCAGGAGTTTTATAGAAGCAGATTATTTGTAACGAGTCCAGAATAAATATTTTCAATCGAGAGAGATGTATCATTAACAACCTTGATATATCCCTTTCTCCTGCCTCTCAGCAACTGACTTGGAGAAGAACTGACTATTTTCCAAAGATTGTGGGGAGATGCAAAGTTTCATTTGTGCCAGGGCTTAACCAGACATCTGTTTCACGGCCAGACTATCCTACATGAAGTAAAATAAAGCAAGAAAAAGTAGAGATGCAATGTTTGATTTAATTGGCTTGTTGAATCAATTATGGCTTTAACCTATACATGCTGGCACAACAGAATATGGTTATATTGATGATTCCAATCAAAGAGAATATTTGTTGCTCAGGGTTGAACTGTGGATTATTTTATATTGATGATTACATATCATAATGATAATATGTCACTTCTAGGAATGGCAGCGCTATGCCTCTGAATTCTAGTTGATGGGGAAACATAGGGAGGCAACTGAGCTCTGTGGACTTCCCCAGGATGTTTCCCCACTTGGCACAGTCTAGATATGTTGGGGTTGCAAATTCAAGGAGGTCATGCTAGCTGAGAATTCTGGGTCTCAGAGTCTCAACACATTGAACTGCTTTAAAGAGGTGACTTATTTTAGCAGTCAACTTTCGGGGTGGGGTGGGGACCTGTTCTTAATCTTCTGAAGCTTGCACATTCCCAATATTTGGAAAGCTGGTGATTAAGGAGCTGGAATACAAACAGGAAGACCAGATTCAAGTCCTTGCTTAGCCATGGAGGGTCATAGAATGACTTTTGGCCAGTGGGAAGTTGCCTGATTTAGGAAGAACTGAGAAAACCTGTAAGATGTTTCTGTAGGACTATCAGATCTGAGTAGTCTGAAAAAATTAAGACACATTTGTACAGTATTGCTTAAAGATGATTAACACTCTAATGCAGAGCTTTCCAAACTTTTCATGTTGGTGACACACTTTTTAGACATGCATCATTTCGTGACACACTCTTACAGCAGGGCACAAGGCAGGCACTAGGACCTGCATGGAATCATAGCAGGTTTGGAGGCAGCAAGGCACAAGGCAGGCACTAGGACCTGCGTGGAATCCTGACAGGGCAGGTTTGGAGGCAGCAAGGCACAAGGCAGGCACTAGGACCTGCGTGGAATCCTGGCAGGGCAGGTTTGGAGGCAGCAAGGCACAAGGCAGGCACTAGGACCTGCATGGAATCCTGGCAGGGCTCTGAGGCAGCAGCAGCCGTGACACACCCAGACACTGCAGCCGACACACTAACGTGTCCCGACACACAGTTTGGAAAGCTCTGCTCTAAGTTTCGATAACTTAGACCACTGACGATTAAAAGAAAGAAATAAAGAAACATTAAATCCATATTAATTATGATTTAAAATGTCAATGTCAATGAACATAAGATAATTTAGCTTTTTCGTCCAGAATTGGATATAACATTAAAAAACTACTGCCAATTGCATCAAAGTATTTCTTGTACAATAAAGGTTTCGGTTTTATCCTGATTACTTAGTATTAAAGTCTCCACTGTATCATTACTTAATATTACTTGTGCATGTTGATAAAAAAAAGATGATGAACAAAGTAAATCTGACAATGATTAAAATACAAAAAAATTAAGGAAGAAATGTATAGTGGTGTAACTAATGTTTGTTGGAAATGTTCACAGGACGAAGGAACCTTTTATTGTCTTTGGTGGACTTGTGAGAAGGCTAAAAAGTTCTGGGACCAAATATGTATTATTATTCAGAAGATTCTTAAAGTAAATATACAAAGAAAGCCAGAACTTTTTCTTTTAGGTTTGATGGAAAAGTAATTAGAGAAACAACATGGAGTTTTGTTACTACTGTATACAGTATATGATCACGGCTGCAAGATTGTTATATGCACAATGATGGAAAGATCCACAAATACCTACAGTTGAAGATTGGATTGTTAAACTAATGGATTTGGCACAGATGGCTAAATTAACAGCTTTAATAAGAGAGCATTCTATTTCTACATTTATATCAAATTGGCAACCACTTTTGGAATATTTGCTTGTAATTGAAAAAAATGATGTTTTGATTTCGGGTTTTAGAGATTGAATGATTTATTGTAATAGAAATAATGTTATGATAGGTTAATTAATTTTAAGAGATTAGATTTGTATTTAACCTTATACCTGTATCGGAAATAGTCGGAAGTCGCCTTTTCTTTTTTCTCTTTCTATTCACATCTTTATAGTTTGTTCTTATTTCTTTAGTTCTGTTTTCTATCTATTCTATAGTTTTTTCTTTTTTGTATTTTAATTATATCTTGAAAATAAAAAAAAAATTCTGGAAAAAAAAATTAAGGAAGAGAAAGAGGAACGACCCTGGTAATCTAAACTGTATGATGCTTTCATGCATTATTATTTATTATTGTTCGTGTCCTTTCTAGCCACATGCCTAGCAACGGTATGGAAATGGATGCCATAAAGAAGCAAGTGAGTATCAATACTTACGCAAGAGCCATGATTCCATACGGCCAGGAGCGGATCTCCAGCCTCTTCCGACTCTTGACTTCATCCAGGGTCAACACCATCCCACTATCTGACTCACATTCCTATAGAAGAGGAGGAAGAAGAGACTCAATATGTACTTCTGAAGCCTTCTCATTCAAAGCATGCGAGCATCATTTCGGCCACCATCATTTCAGCAGACCTCTCTATCTTCCCAGGCCTTTAACTGGCTTTTCGCTGCATTTTAACTGTATTTTCAATCACGTTGTTCTAGTTTTTGAAAACCTGCCTTGCCACTGCCTAGTTTATATGGTGTCTTTGATTTTGCACATGATTGTATATATTTTTATTCGAAGTATTAAAGTGTGTTTTATTGCAAACCAGTCCTACTGGGCGGTTTAAAAAACTTAAATAAGAAATAAATAAAATAAAGTGAAGCATCAAATGGACCAGGCATTTTGTGCATCAACTTGAGCCTTGGGTACATAAAAAATGGCCAACAAGATTGCCACCAAATATTGTATTTTTAGCAATGGGTTTAGCAGTGAGAAAATCAAGAGCCTGCATATGGTCAGCAAACCTATCTCTATATCTGTCCCTGACTTGCATGGAGATTTTTTTTTTTAACAGCGCTAGCACTTTACAGGGATAATGAGAGGTTTAATCTGGTAGGAATCATACTCAATTTTCTGCTTTAAATTCAGAGATATTCTAGGCAGAGAAATGGCCTAATCTCTCCCCCCACCCCAGCCATCTGGCTTGCAGCTGGCTACTGTTTCATTTAATTACACTTGTGCTTTGCGCTTAGCTTGTAAATTGCCTCTTCAGTTTTATGAGGAGGGTGCTTTAAAAGACAAAAATGGATAAAGTTTAGAAATCCATATAAAATGAATGTACCCAGATGGTATGGTGGGGATGAGTTATGAAAAGGAAGGAGAAGGAGGAGAAAGGGCAGGGAAGGGGAAGGGGAAAGGAGGAAGGGAGGGAGGGAAGAAGGGAGGAAGGGAGGGAGGGAAGGAGGGAAGAAGGGAAGAAGGGAGGAAGGGAGGAAGGAAGGTAAATAGATAAGACATGGCAGTTATTACTTTTCTTCCTTTTATTTTTCCATACTTTAAGTTCTAGATATGCAAAATTACAAGGTAATAACTCTGGGAACAGAAATGGCCTTTTTTCCCCCTCCTAAACTGGAGCACTGGTCCATCTAAGTAAGCTTTGTTGACACTGATTGGCTGCAACTTCCTCCAAATTTTTCAGCAGGAGGTTTTCCAGTCTACCTGGAGACGTAAGGGATTAACTAAGGGCCTCCTGCATTCAAAATGCATCTTTACCACCGAACGATGGCCCTCCCAATGTCTTGAAGCTGCACTGTGGAAAATTACATCTACTGTATGTTTAAACCCAATGGACAGACGTTGATTTGAGATTTTCCTTGCCTTTGCCTGATATCCAAACTCACCATTAGACATAATGCATTAACCTCAATGAACAGCCCCAAACCTGGACATTTGGCAAGAAATCATCATCACATTAAATGCCTATTAAATATGATACGCTTTGAAGTTCATCAGCAGTTGGCACAAATGTGACAGGCTTCTGATACATTTTTTTTGCATTTCAAGACTTTGCCTCTTTCTTTGTATTTGCCAATATCCAAGGAAGAGTTGGTTGGGACAAGAAAATAGGTAGTGCCTTCCAGACTAACCAACTTTATTTGGGCATAAACGTCTATGAGCAGAAACTCCTCAGATGCATCAGGGCAAAACCTGCTGCTGCTCATGTTAATTAGCCTTGAAGGTGCTACCATACTCTGCGTTTATCCAGGATAAAAGTGGACGATATTTTCTTCTCTTCTTCCATCTCCCCAGATTTGCCTACTTGGCTGGCAAGTTTACCAACCTACTATATCTTATTGCAGGATGATTCCATAAATGATGGTGTATTCTGTGTCTAGGGGCGTGGTGGCTCAGTGGATAAGATGCCAGGCTTGTCGATGGGAAGATCGCAAGTTCGGAGGTTCGAATCTCTAGCCCTGCGTGCGGAGTGAGCTCCTGCACTCACCCTAGCTCTTGCCAACCTAGCAATTCAAAAGCATGCAAATGCAAGTAGATGAATAGGTACCACTTCGGTGGGTAGGTAACAGCTTTCCGCGCGCGTCATGCCGGCCACATGACCGTGGAAGCGTCTTCGGACAACGCTGGCTCTTCGGCTAACAAACGGAGATGAGCACCGGCCCCTAGAGTCGGACGCGACTGCACAAATGTGCGGGGGGAACCTTTACCTTTTTTATTCTGTGCCTATTGGTAATCCATATCTGTCAGCCTTCCCAGGTAGACCAGACGGGAAACATGACCAGATGAGCTAATTCTAATTTATTGTAAGGCTACATTAACAGAATCTTGCAAGTCTGAAAGTACAATTCTCCCACCGTCTCCTTTACAGTCCAAGAAACTAGGGAGGGTCCCTTCTGAGCCTCTTGCCCCACCCAATATACAGCTGCAGGCTATGCTGTCTCTTATATGACCGTTCACTTGGCAGCATCTCTTCGCCCAGTCTCCCAAGGTCTTTCTCACATACCATTACAATATCACTGGATGACTCCACTAATTTTTCCTTTCCAAATAGCTCGTTTACGTATGTACATACAGGGATGGATCTCCTAGCTGAGATCCAAGCTCCTGACTGCAGGTCTTCCCCTTTGTGAGTGACTGTGTGCAGTGAAAAACACAAGTTTGGCCTCAAGCTGACCTCATGCATCATCTTCTCTTTCTCCACAGGCACCTCATCAAACGTCTTTACACTGAGCGGCCGGTTCTTGGAGTTAATGCTGAAAATAAATAAAGAGGAGGTAAGATGTTGGGTTGCCCACATACAGCCTTCAAGTGTTTATTGGGTGGGGCAGTTGGTGCAGGGAAACATTGTTCTGTAGCTTTTCTGTCCATGTGTGTGAAAGGAAGATACCAGAAAAAGCATTGTGGTTGACTCAGGTCACAATCAACATTCATCAAAGTGAGATTGCATCAGGCATTAAATCCACATCCTATTTGAGGGAACCATATCTGAACTAATTTATGGTGGCCCCACACTTTATGGATTATCAAACAAAGTAAAGATATTGCCTATCCACTCCCGCATTTTAGCATTTTGTCGCATTGTAATGTGACCAAAACCAGAGAGAGTTGAGAACATGTAGGTGGGCCAACTATGGAAATTGAAGAAGGGCCAGCTCTTAGCACTATATTCTTGGGGATAAAGGAAATAGTCCTTAAGAGGCCAGACTGTTGGGGAAGCTGCAAAAACACAATGGAAGGACAATTTAGACTCCACTCTACTTGCACTGTAGTCCTTCCAGGTTGCTCTATAAAAAGCATTTGCTCTATAAAAAACATTAGTTGCCATTAATTCCCTTGAGGATGCTGCAAAAAGAGATGCATTGATACTTCTATCACATCCAGGACTTTTAGGGCTTCTCCGATCCCTTATTACTACAACGAGATCAATGGTTGTGCCTCAGTCCTGATTAAACAAGGCACCCTAGTGACACTTTTGAGATTTTTCAGGCTATCCTAGACTTTCTAGTAGACATATTTTCACAATCTGCAAATCTGGGCTTTCACAACTAGTAGCACCAGTCAAAGAACAATAACAGACTCCTTCAAAACATGAGAGAGAGAGGGAGGAAACAAACAAAGAACAGAATTGATCAATAGGGCAGTCATTTCTGGTCTGGGAAAAGGTCTGTCGTTGTTTGAAGTTGCTTTCTCACCTTGCTTCCACAGCACTCCAGCGATGGATGAAGTTGCTCACATTCTCCTCCAAGATGCAGATCTTGGGGTTGGACTCTCCATCAGGACACAGGGTGATGTTCAGTGGGATATAGTCTTTCCCATCCTTTGTATTTCATAAGTGAAAAGGAAATAGGAGAAGCTAAGTCTCATTTTTCTTACTTGGCTTCAGGAATCATTAACTGTCAGATTCCTCTAATTCTCCTTTCACAAGATCACTTTCACCTGAAGCCCTCAGGAGGTTCACTTTTTCATTTTATCTCTCTGGGACACAGCTGTAACATTTTGGCAATGCACCAGCAATGACGCTTTGTCCAACACCCTCTTGTCTCTGAGTATTTCTAAGGTTACCAGCAAAGTTCCCAACTGAGCTGAGATTTGATATTTGGAGCCTTAATTCAGATGTTCTGGATCTCAGCTCTCATCATCTGCAACCAGAGATGATAAGAGCTATAACCCAAGAACATCTGGAGGGCCACCGCTTCTGTATACTGCCTAAACTACTAAACTTCTTGGGTTCCTTTAATTGTGGTTGCTTTGCCCAACACTTATCAATGTATCAAAATCCATATCTTCCAAGGAGCTGTATGGAGTGAAGTAAAGCTTAGACCAGCGGGCATTTATCAACAAGCCTGAGAAGTAGATCAGACTTAAGAAGTACAAGAGCATCATGTTCAAATGGGGACACTGATGCTGAGGCACATCTTAGCATGTACATTTTTTTTATCTGTTCAATCATGTCTGATTCTTGGCGACTGCCTGGATAAGTCCCTGTGGTTTTCTTGGCAAGGTTTTTTGGAAGTGGTTTGCCATTGCCTCCTTCCTAGGGCTGAGAGGGAGTGACTAGCCCAGGGTCACCCAACTGGCTTTGTGCCTAAGGCAGGACTAGAACTCATGGTCTCTGGGTTTCTAGCCTGATGCCTTAACCACTACACCAAACTGGCTCTCTTGCATGTACATAGCTAATCCCTATGTTAGTCCATTGGGGAGGACATCTAGAACATCAGGTCACAAACTGATTATTCTTTGCTACGTCTCTTCCACATTATTTGGATACCGGATTTCTACATCCACGTGTAACACTCTTAAAAAACCACATATGGTCCTCCATATTTTGGGTCTGGGGCTAACAACAAATCACTAAGTGAAGTATGGGATAATTAATCCTTTTATTCCCTGCACTTATCCTCAGAATCCTCAATAATAGGTAGAAAGAGCATTTGGTTTTTGACTTAAGTCTAACCTTAACTCTTTTTCTGCCTGTGCTTACGGTGATCCTGATCTTTGCCCATATTTTCCTTTCTTTATGTTACTTCTGCCTTCCCTTCCTACCCATCTCCTTCAATAGAGCTTCACTGCTAGAAGGAACAGGAGGAGGAACCTAGATGCTGTACTTAGAGAACTGGCCTGCCCTAAAACTTGAGAGAAAAGTAGATAAAATCCATGGACTTGGGAATTAATAATTTCTATGATGAGAAATCATCTGAGTTGAGAAGGTTGGGTGTTTGTGCATCTTCAAGCTAAGAGTAAGAAAGATATGAGACATCCTTCCTTTTCTGGATGCTGAAAACCATTTAAAACCATTAGAGTGATAAGAAACCAGCTTCTTCAGGAGGAAACAGAACTTTCAAATATCCTTCACTGTTTGCCACGGATGGATACAACTGGGAAATATGATCCTTTCTGAGCCAAAGATACCCACCTGAATTTCGCTCCTTTTATACAATTATAACACTTGTTATTTTTAAATTTAACTTGCAGAAAGAGCTTTTGCATGCATTTAGTTGAAACGTTTTCTACTCAAATGGGACAAATCTTAGAATTTTACCTGCTGCACATTTGCCTGGAGCAGATCCCCTAAACGTTCCACAAGGTTGGTAAAAGTGGGCCTCTCTGTTGGGACACTGTCCCAGCAATCCAACATGGTCTGGTAGCTACAGGGGATTGAAAGAAAAGTGATTGAATTTTAATATTGACAAAGAGCTATCGATTCATTATATTACGTTTGATTTCCCAGAATCTGTTTTTAAGCTGATGGAGATGGCTTTTTGGAGGACTAGCTCATATGGTTTGGTCTTGTCCTATTAATGTCACATTTTGGACTTGGAAGAACAGGATTATTAATAGGTTTCTCAATTGATCGTTTTGTGTTAAAGATGCATATGCTTTTCTTGGCTATATCACCTGTATCTGAAATCATTTAAGACATCAGTAATTGTAAATTATTCAGTGGGATGGCCAAAAGAATTATAGTACAAAAGAACAAGGAGAAATCTACCATTGATTTTTACCAATAGATCACTGATATATACTGGTTGTCAACATTTGAAATTTGACAAAAGGACAGTGAAGACTTTTGAGCCTCGTGGTCAATTTTGGGGGGAGTTGTTATGTTTAAAATGATGCTTCTTAATTATTTATTTATTTTATTAATTTATTCAATTTATCCCCGCCCATCTCCCCAAACAGGGGACTCTGGGCGAGTTACAACACATAAAAATTTAAAATCTATACAAAATTTCTAAAAAACAACAAGTACAAAAATAAAGAATAATAATTAATTAATTATTTAATTAATAATTAAAAATAATTAACATTAATTAATGTTAATTCAGTAGAATGTATCTATATTTTTTCTTCTATTGATTAGTTGACATAATAGGTATTTCTTAACAATAGACTTTTTCTAAAAACAGCTGCTGTGAATGGTTCACATCATTCTAGATCAGTGTTTCTCAACCTTGGGAACTTTAAGATGTGTGGACTTCAACTCCCAGAATTCTGCAGCCAGCATGGGGAATCTTAAAGTTCCCAAGGTTGAGAAACACTGTTCTAGATATTTTACAAACTTCAGGATTGTCAGAAAATGTGAGTCTGCCTTAGCACCAAAATTCGTATTTGGCTACAATGACTACTGTATGTTCCTACTGAAACATACTTAATATATGCCTCAAACATCATTACTTTTTCTTCTTTTAGATTGTCCCAAGGCTGTCTGCAGGGTATGGTCATAAAAGTCAAGATGGGGGCTGTTGGTGCAATCCAAGCTCCACCCATTTTTTTATGTGTGTTGTCCATGTGATGTACATAAAAAACACCCAAAGCTTCAATCGCACCACCACAGCCCCCATCTTGACTTTTTGGACGAAACCCTGTGGACACCCCTGGGTTGTCCCATCTCTTCTGAAAAGCTACCTGATCTCTTTGTTTTGCCACTGACTTCCTGGAATTAATAATAATAATAATAATAATAATAATAATAATAATAATAGAGAATAATAATTCTCTGTTTACATGGTTCAAAGATGGTAAGGACAGGTCCTGCTTGAACCATTTTCACTCTCAAAATTACTCAACAGAGGAAGGAGAGAGAAATGGCAATAAACCAGGGTACAAATCTCTTTCTCTCTACCCACTGCATTAGGTGGTTAGAGATATTTAAGACCAATCCAAAATTAAAATAATGTAAAAACAAAAACAACGCTATCAATCTAATAGAATTTTTTTTAAAGATCAAGCAGGGGCAGCAGATAACATTTTAGTCAAAAACTAAATTTGCGTGTGGCACAAATGCCCTTCTTAACAAGACGGCCTTGACAAATTGCCACTGAGGCAGGCAATTCCGTAGTTCAGGTGTGGCCACTGGGAAGGCCCACTGCCATTAAAGAGGAATACATTATTATTATTATTATTATTATTATTATTATTATTATTATTTTCAATTCAATTCAATTCAATTCAATTCAATTCAATTCAATTCAATTCATCAAGCTGGATTTTTACCTAAGAGACAAATCCGAGACAATGTCCGAAATATATTAGATGTGTTGGAATATTTGGAACAACATTATGAAAAACAAGCTGCCTTGATATTTATAGATGCTGAAAAAGCCTTTGACAACTTAAATTGGCCTTTTATGTTTGAAGTACTGGAAAATATGAATTTTGGAGGAAATTTTATTAAATGGATTAAATCAATATATACTCCCCAATTTGCAAAAATAATTGTTAATGGAGAATTTAGTAAGCCATGTGAAATTCAAAAAGGTACAAGACAAGGTTGTCCATTATCTCCACTTCTGTTTATATTGGTATTAGAGGTTTTACTTAGAGACATTAGACAAGATGATGGTATTCATGGTATTAGAGTAAAAAAAGAAGTTTATAAATTAAGAGCCTTTGCTGACAACTTAGTCATTACTTTGGAGAATCCATTGGATGGAATTGAATTATTGATGCAGAAATTAAAAGACTTTGGGTCGTTAGCAGGGTTCAAAGTGAATTTACAGAAAACAAAAGTTTTGACTAAAAATATGGATCACCATCAACAAGAGAAACTGAAAGAAATAACGGGATATTCAATGAAAGAAAAAGTAAAATATTTGGGAGTATATCTAACATCTAAAAATGTTAAGTTGTTTAAGAATAATTATATTCCACTTTGGATAGATATCAAAAAAGACTTGGATCAATGGAAAAAATTACAATTATCGTTGTTAGGTAGAATTTCAGTAATTAAAATGAACATTTTGCCACAAATTTTATATCTTTTTCAAACATTACCTATATTAGCATCAGAAGAACCTTTTAAACAATGGCAACGGGACATTTCTAAATTTATTTGGCAAGGAAAAAAACCAAGGATAAAATATAAAGTTTTGCAAGATTCAAAAGAAAGAGGCAGACTAGGTCTACCGGATTTGAAATTATATTATGCTGCTTGCTGCTTGGTATGGATTAAAGAATGGATAGTTTTGAAAAATGAAAAATTATTGAATTTGGAGGGTCATGAATTAAGATATGGATGGCATGGATATTTGTGGTATGATAAAGTTAAAGTTAATGTGGACTTTAAAAACCATTATATTAGAAGATCATTGATAAGAATTTGGAATAAATATAAACAAATTTTATGTTATAAAAGACCTTTGTGGATTTCCACGCAAGAAGCATTTCATAGAATGGAAGTAAGAAATAAAGACAAGTGGCTGACTTATAAAGACTTTTTAAAGAAAGAACAAGGACAATATATAACCAAAACAAAAGAAGAACTTGCTCTAGAAGGATATACATTCCAATGGCTTTCATACATGCAACTTGTAGAAAAATTTAAACTAGATAAAAAATTTTTTGAATTTGAATAAATTAAATCGGAATTTGAGATACAATTATGTGAGACAGATTATCATTTAATTGCTAAAATGTATAAATTATTGTTAAAAGGAGAAATGGTAGAGGAACAAGTTAAAGATTGTATGATAAAATGGGCAAAAAATATTGGACATAATATACAAATGCAGCAATGGGAAGATATGTGGAATAAAGGGTTAAAAATTACTTTGTGCTATAATTTGAAGGAAAAATTTTATAAGATGATGTACAGATGGTACATGACCCCACAAAAACTTGCTAAAATGTATGGGAATGTTTCCAACTTGTGTTGGAAATGTAAAAAAAAAGAGGGGTCTTTTTACCATATGTGGTGGACATGTGAAATTGTAAAGAAATTTTGGACTCAGATACATTCATTGATGCAAAATATTTTACAAATTCAAGTCCCATTTAAACCGGAATTATTTTTATTGGGAATATGGGAAGAACAAATAGGAAAACAATTTATAAGAATTATGCAATATATGATTACAGCAGCACGACTTGTTTATGCACAAAATTGGAAAAACCAGATTTTACCTACGATACAAGATTGGATGTTAAAACTGATGGATATGGCAGAAAATGACAAATTGACATGCTTATTAAAAGAAAACTCAAACTGTTACTTTCTTAAAGAATGGAAACCATTAATGGATTATTTGCAACATGCAGGAGGGGCGAAGCTTATTTGGGGTTTTGAAGACTAAAATATATATAAATTGATGTATTAGCCATGAAATGTTTTTGAATGTTATATATAGAGCTAGCATGTAAAATAAAATTTTGTTTAAATACTAAGACCAGAGATAAATCGGAAGTTGACCAATTTCTATGCTTTATCTTTTTCTTTTTTTCTTTTCTTTACTACACACATTTTCTTCTTTCTTTGATTTGTATTTCTATTTCTTTTTCATTTCTACCTTTTAACTATGTATATTAAAACTTTAATAAAATTTGGGAAAAAAAATCAATTCAATTCAATTCAATTCAATTCAATTCAATTTAATGCTCAGCCACCCAACTCCCCAACATCACTGGGCAGGCTATAAATTAAATATAGAGGAAAGAGTATTAGTTTGAATGAAACTTCCATCCAGTATATTCAAATGTTTTCAGGGAATTATTGAAAAGAAAGAAGTATTGCCCATTGAGTCTGACGTGGACTGATAAATCCAAAAGCTTTCCAAAATGATGCTAGTGGAAGACTAGGGTTGGGAGGATGAGACTGAATGGTAAAGAATGGGCATTAGTTCCTAACCCAGGGCTTTCCAAAGTTTTCCTGTGGCGACACACCAACTTTCCCGTTGGTGTGTCGCCGCGGGAAAACCTGGAAGTGCCGCCATTGCGGCAGCACGCAAAAACCCGGAAGCGCTGCTGCTGCTTTCGGGTTTTTGCGCGCCGCCGTTGGTGTGTCGCCGCGGGAAAACCCGGAAGCGCTGATGATGATCAGCGCTTCCGGGTTGTGTGGCGACACACCAGACTGTGTGTGGCGACACACTTTTTTGTCGCCACACACAGTTTGGAAAGCTCTGTCCTACCCATAGATTCTGGAGTTGCTTCATGCAAACAGCATTTTGAGGGTACTGAGTCTCTAGGAAGAGATTCACCTTGTTCTTGAAGAAGAATGAGAAGTGAGAGAGAAGTAAGATATTAGACAGACTTCAGAAGAAATAGAGGGCCTTGAAGAAGTAAAGGCACACCAGCTATTCTGGACATGGGGGAGTAATGGAGGAACAGAGCAAGGCTCTTGTTATAATATAAAAACATCTAAAAATGGATGGGAAAACTTACATTTCTGGAGTGGAATATTCTGGAGACCTCATCCGTGTTCCTTCTTTGAGACGTCGGCAAAAGTCCTCATCAATCTGGACCCCTGGATACGGAGAAGCCCCTGTATGGATAAATGTGAAGCTATGAGGACTATTCCAAGACACAGTTTTCTCGTGTCTCTTCCTGAAGTTCTTTAAGCATAAGGAAAAGGGGTGTGTGTGTGTGTGTGCGCGCACACACACAATGCAGTCCATGGACTGCCCACTCCTGAACTAGCCCAATATTCTGCTCAATTGGCTGCTTATATCTAATTCAAATCAAATACAGTTACTAGGTTTACTCTGAAGTCATATCTAATACCATCACTTCTTTTGGTCTCATTAAAATTACTACTTGTTAACTTTGGGGGCTTTCTGACATTTACCCCCAAGATTTTGGGGGGTTGTAGTCAGCTCTAGAGTCTCATATGTACAAGCTGACAATGCATTTACAAGAAGCCAATACAGACATCTGTTTATAACAAGCAAGCAAAATGGTCACCTAATTCCCTAGCTCTTGAGGGTATGTGCTCAGGAGCAAAACTCCAACATAGAAACTTGTGAAATGCCAAATCAATAAATGCCAAATCAATAAGATGGACTAGATAGAAAAGCTGTAGCAAGATAGGCCTTGCGTTGGCTGTCAGCACCTTGTCTTTGAAGCCTTGCAGAAGAGGAATTCCTCCTATTATGATATTGAAGAAGTATGACAAGAAAACGGAAAAGCATATTGATATATTAGCCTAATACAAATGTCAAGGAGAGAAAGTAGGCTTTCAAGGAGCTGAGCAAATTTTTAATCCAGCCTGACGACTTCCTGGAGGAAGAGGAGGAGGAGGAGGAGGAGGAGGAGGAGGAGGAGGAGGAGGAGGAGGAGATTAATTCAGATCTCAATTTGGGTGGCAATGTCATGGCTGAAACAATTTCCGCAGGAATCTCGTTGTTGGCTTTATTGTCCACTTTTTCTATCACTTACAAATTGACGGTGCTGACGTGTCTCAGCTCAGCACTTGCTAGATTCTTATCAAAAGTTTCTGTGGCCATCGGCAAATATTTCATTAAAAAACGCACACAAATCTGCAGCAGCAATATTGTAGGCATTTGATAATAGCATGCACATTTTAATATGCATTTTATATTGTTTCTTTTCTGGGAGAAGTGCAAAAATTGGGGGGAAAAGGGCATTCTGAGTGATGTTATTACTTTGGAAAACATGAATTAGGTTAGATGACTTACAAAAAGAGTGTATACAAAATTCTTAAACATCTTTATTTGGATTTCTAATTGCAGAGGGACAATTGAGGGGGGGAAAGGTGCATTCATCTCCTGCTTGTTCACTTTCTAAATGCTCGTAGCGGTCCTCAGTGGCAAACACATTGTTGCCCAAGAGGGACTCTTTGGATGTTTTCTACTACAACATCCATGTGGCTTGATTATCAGCCCTATAGGTAGTGGAATCCTCTGTCTCTGTAAGGAGACGGATGTGGAAAGAAGTCTGTTTCACTTCTCTTTGCATCCAACTCAAGTCAGTATCCCTAATCTTGGATACTTTTCCAATTTGCTCCCAGGCTTCTGTTGTATTTATTTCATTCATAAAGCACTTGAAATGAAAGGAAACTGGATGAACTATTTTTTATTTATTTTATTTTATTTTCTATCCTGCCTTTATTATTTTTATAAATAACTCTAGTGGCGAACATACCTAATACTCCTTCCTCCTCCTATTTTCCCCACAACAACAACCCTGTGAGGTGAGTTGGGCTGAGAGAGAGGGACTGGCCCAAGGTCACCCAGCCGGCTTTCATGCCTAAGGCGGGACTAGAACTCTCAGTCTCCTGGTTTGCCATTGGCTCCTTCCTAGGGCTGAGAGAGAGGGACTGGCCCAAGGTCACCCAGCCGGCTTTCGTGCCTAAGGCGGGACTAGAACTCTCAGTCTCCTGGTTTGCCATTGGCTCCTTCCTAGGGCTGAGAGAGAGGGACTGGCCCAAGGTCACCCAGCTGGCTTTCATGCCTAAGGCGGGACTAGAGCTCTCAGTCTCCTGGTTTGCCATTGGCTCCTTCCTAGGGCTGAGAGGCAGGGACTGGCCCAAGGTCACCCAGCCGGCTTTCGTGCCTAAGGCGAGACTAGAACTCTCATTCTCCTGGTTTGCCATTGGCTCCTTCCTAGGGCCGAGAGACAGGGACTGGCCCAAGGTCACCCAGCCGGCTTTCATGCCTAAGGCGGGACTAGAACTCTCAGTCTCCTGGATTGCCATTGGCTCCTTCCTAGGGCTGAGAGAGAGGGACTAGCCCAAGGTCACCCAGCCGGCTTCCATGCCTAAGGCGGGACTAGAACTCTCAGTCTCCTGGTTTGCCATTGGCTCCTTCCTAGGGCTGAGAGAGGGGGACTGGCCCAAGGTCATCCAGCCGGCTTCCATGCCTAAGGCGGGACTAGAACTCACAGTCTCCTGGTTTCTAGCCCTTTGTCTTAACCCCTAGACCAAACTGACTCCCTGAATTAGGAATGTGTATCTGGTATTGCTCTAAAAAGGTGTTTTTTTAAAAAAAATTCTACAGTACAAATGTCTAAAATCAATGTACTTTTTTTTTTAATCTGTTCAATCATGTCCAATTCTCAGAGACTGCCTGGACAAGTCCCTGCAGTTTTCAGAAGTGGTTTGCTGAAAGTGACTGGCCATGGTCAGCCACCTGGCTTTGTGCCTAAGGCGGGACTAGAACTCACAGCCTCCCGGTTTCTAGTCTGGTGCCTTAACCACTATCCCAAACTGGCTCTCGCAAAATATACATGGGGACATACAGTATATTATCTGAAATTTGCAACTTCTTTTTCTGTAATCAAGATACCCACAGACACGCACAAACATACATGTATATGTGTAAGTTTTGACACTGTAATACTTTAAAGCATCATTTATTTTTCCATTTTGAGAAGTTAGCTATTTTAGGAATGAGGAATATAGAGCACAAAAAAACCCACCTCTGGATTGCAACCATTATGTATGACATCAGCTGTTGGTAAGCCTGGTTTATGTTTTTTGAAAAGGTCAAAGTCTCTGTTTAATCTGGCTTTATCTCTGGTGAATTTTCCATCAGCCAAAGAGCTCAAGAAGTTGGCCACCCCAATTGACTTTTGGACCCGCAAAAGAGCTGATTATAATACGGTAGACAAACAGCTGTGGCCTGTTTAATTGCCTGACTGCATGAATGCAAGCAATACTACCCAAAACCTCAATCCCAAATGCTTTGTGGGATAGCAAAATAATGATAAAATAGCAGACAATTTAAGGAAACGAAAGCTACTGCTGTGTACTTCGCTTTTCTGTTTCACAGTTGGAAATCTGTCCCCTGATAGCTAGCTTTCTCATCAAAAGTTAATAAGTAGCTGATTAAGCTGTAGCACTGCAATTGTTTCAATTCCTCCATCTCCCCAAGGTGCTGCAGAACGTCATTCTTTCATAATCTTGGCCTTCCTGAAGCCAAGGAAGAAACTGGAAGAAGATTTAATCTGGTTTGAATGCAAAATGGAATCTGTACGTGAGACTATGCTTCAAGGAATCCCAATTCATACTACATCACCATAAGCGTCTACTGAATTTTCTGTTTACTTTGCCTTGGGCCATCTAGCATCCAGGAGTGTCCACAGAGGGAGTCAAAGGAGTCCACAAGGTGACCACGACTGCGTGATCGAAGCCCTATTTTTTTTATTATGTGGGCAAAAAAGGCTGGGACTTTGATCACATAATTGTGACTGCCATCTTGGCTTTCTTGACCCACCTACAGCTGTCCTGCCAATATCCACTGTTTGATTGACAGCAAAATTGTCACCGTAGAAGCCAAAAGTAAAGCAATGGAGGATAAATTCTTTTCTGAAACTACGGGGCTAAAACAGACGTGGATTATTAGACATGATATATTTCTTAAGTAATCATGCGCAAATGTATTTATGTACAGATTGCATCATTTATATCATGTGCATGATGGCACATGGGACATCATTTGCCTACCAACATCCATGTAGACCAGTGTTTTTCAACCTTGGCAACTTTAAGATGTATGGACTTCAACCCCCAGAATTCCCCATTTGCAGCCTTGGGAGACCCTGAGAGGGTGGGGCCAAAATGTTCAAAACTTGTTGTTTGGGAGAATTAAGAGGAAAATGGCTACTTTATAATACTTAAGACACCAATTTTGCCCCTTAAAATGTTCCTATTTTTTTCCTTTGGGGGGTAAGCTAAAAATCAAAACATAAGGCCCCCCGTTTCTCCTCAACCCCCCTTCCCCATTCCTACAGAAACACAAAGGGCCCGAACCAGCTTCCACAGGCCAGGTTTTCATTATTGAGAAAACTCTTTTTCCCACAAGCTTCCTTGCTGACCCAATTCCTCAATTCAATATTTGCTGTGGGAGTCGGAAGGCACCAATCCAAGGACATGCCTGGATGATCTTCACAAAGTAACTCGTTTGGAAGAACAATTTGCTTTTTTGAATCTGTGCCTCAAAGAGAAAAATGGGGTCCCTGATCTGATGTCACCGCCGGGGCGATGGAAGAGATGAGGGGATCGTCACCTTGTTGTGGTGAGTGGGCTTGTGTGTTCCCAATGAACCCTGTGAGCGAAGCCGTCGGGAGTCATGTACTCCTGGTAGGGTCACCCATGGCGGTAAGGTCCAGGGGGAGGAACCAGACAAAGAACGATCCAAGAAAGTCCTCAACGGCAGAACAGGCGGAAGATAACAAGGCGTAATGTTACAACGGCTGCGAAGGCGGATGAAGGCTGCAGCAGACAAAAGGTCACCAATCGTCATGGTATCCATGCTATTGGATTAGAGCCTTTTTCTGTGAAGGTTGTGTGCTGATCGTTGTGCACCGATCTCCACACATAAAACAAATTCATGCACAGGCGTCTTCCAACCACACCAAACCCAAAACAACCAAAAGTCCCATGGTGATTGACAAATGGCAACGGGGGTAGGACTGTGAAATCCGGAAGCTCCTAGTCATGGACCAGCACATGGCCAGTGGATACAGATTCAGTCGTCCTGACTCAAGGTTCGAGGCAGTTGAGTAGTTCGGCAGCTGTATCCACGACTGAGCAGCCCTATTTAGGATCCACTCTGCTCACCCCATATGGGGAGGGGGCTAGAAAAGGTGCCCTAAACATAGTCTGCCTCATTTTCTCCCTGACTGGACTACCGCGACCAGTGGGGTCACCATCTAGCGGTCGTAAAAGACTCATGAATTTTGGAACATGGAATATACGGACACTGCAAGACAACATGGATAGTGAACGACCTGAACGTAGGACTGCCATTATTGCAAGGGAGCTGAGACGTTTTAATATTGATATAGCAGCACTCCAAGAAACTCGAAGAGCAGGAGAAGGACAGTTGAAGGAAGAAAAAGGAGGTTATACCTTCGTTTGGAAAGGACTGCCTGAACAAGAACGACGAATACATGGGGTAGGCTTTGGTATCAAAAACGACCTTGTGAAGCTCTTGTCAGAAGTTCCCACTGGGATTAACGAACGACTCTCAATTCTCCGAATAAAACTCACCAAAAACCAACAGGCAACTATCCTAAGTGCTTACGCACCAACACTAGATGCAGATGAGGATATCAAGGAAAATTTTTATACCCAGCTGGACACCATCTTATCAGAGATACCAAAGGAGGATAAAATTATCCTCCTGGGCAATTTCAATTCAAGAGTTGGGCGTGACTTTGATTTGTGGCCGGGGATCATTGGGAAAGAAGGAGTTGACAATAGCAATATGAATGGAATCTTACTTCTGACTAAATGTGCAGAGCATAACCTTGTCATTACTAACACACTATTTCGCCAGAAAAATAAATTTAAAACATCATGGAAGCACCCACGGTTGAAGCACTGGCATCTTTTAGATTATGTAATTGTCCGTGCTAGAGATCGCCGTGATGTACTTCTCACCAGAGCCATGACGAGCGCCGATGACTGCTGGACAGACCATCGATTAATTCGATCCACGATGGCCATAAAGATTGTCCCTCATCGTAGGCTCCAATGAAGAAAACCAAGGCGTAAAATGAATATACTGGCCCTTCAAGATTCTACTAAATGAGCTTGCTTTCAATGAACTCTCAAGGAACATCTGCTTATGGAATTCCCTGAAAATGTTGAGGAACACTGGATTAAATTGAGGACTTCTATTATTTCAGCCTGTGAACAAACTATCGGATACCAAACTAAGAGACATCAGGACTGGTTTGATGAGAATGATAGTGAGATTGAACATATTATTGACAAGAAAAGGAAAGCCTTCCGGATATGGCAAAAAGATATTAACTGTGCCGTTAAGAAAAAAATCTACGCCAGTGCAAAGGCAGAAGTCCAAAGAAGAACTAGAGAACTTAAGAACATATGATGGATAAAAAAAGCCCAAGAAACCCAACATTTTGCAGATGCTCATGATGCACAGGGCTTTTTTAATGCCATAAAGGCCATCTATGGACCAACAAACTATGGTACAAATCCCTTACGCTCAATAGATGGTGCTAAACTTCTAAAGGACAAAGAGTCTATTGCACTGCGCTGGAAAGAGCATTACTACAATCTCCTTAATCGTCACTCTACTGTGGCTGATGAAGTCTTCTTGCAAATCCCGCAAAAACAAGTAAGAGATGAGCTTGCAGTACCCCCTAGTTTGGAGGAAGTCAGCAAAGCCACTAAACAAATGAAAAATAACAAAGCTAGTGGACCTGATGGGATTCCTGCTGAAGTCTTTAAAGAAGGCGGGCCTGAACTTACACAACAACTTCATAAGCTCATCGAAAAAATCTGGATGAGGGAGGAGATTCCAGCAGACTTTAGGGATGCCATAATTATCACTCTCTTTAAAAAGGGTGATAGAACAGACTGTGGAAACTATCGAGGCATCTCCCTTCTAGCTACAGCAGGCAAAATCCTGGCAAAGATCATCGCAAACCGTCTCCTATCTATATCAGAAGACATCATCCCTGAAATGCAAAATGGCTTCTGCCCTTCCAGGGGAACAGTGGATATGATCTTCAGTGCACGACAGCTTCAAGAAAAATGCAAGGAGCAAAACCTCCCTCTGTACATGGCGTTTATTGATCTGACTAAAGCTTTTGATACTGTAAATTGTACTGCTCTCTGGACCATCCTTAAACAGGGATGTGTTATTGCTCCAACCTTATTTGCTATCTTCATCGCTATGATTATACAACTGAAGAGAAACTTCCTACTGGTGTAGAAATTATATATCGAACAGATGGAAAACTTTTTAATCTTAGTAGGCTGAAAGCAAAAAATAAGGTAATTGCAACTTCTGTTATAGAACTTCAATATGCTGATGATAACGTAGTCTGTGCACACTCCGAGGAAGATCTTCAAACTATCCTAAACATCTTTGCAGAAGCATATGAAAAGCTCGGCCTCTCGATTAACATTAAAAAAACCAAAGTGCTTTACCAGCAAGTTCGAACCAATCCCTCCGCAGCACCATCAATCCAGCTTAAAGGTGTGTCACTAGAAAATGTGGACCACTTTTCTTATCTCGGCAGCCATCTATCTACAAAAGCTGACATCGACGCTGAAATTCAGCATCGCCTGAGCTCTGTGAGTGTAGCTTTCTCCCAAATGAAGCGTAGAGTGTTTGAGGATCGGGACATTCGCAGGGAGACCAAAATGCTTGTTTAGAAAGCCATTGTACTACCAACCCTTCTGTATGCCTGTGAAACATGGACCCTCTACAAACGCCACCTCCAACTTCTTGAAAGATTCCATCAACGCTGCCTCCGAAAAATTCTGCAAATTACTTGGGAAGATAGGCGGACTAATGTTAGCGTATTAGAAGAAGCGAAAACCACCAGCATTGAAACAATGATCATCCAACATCAACTTCGCTCGACCGGCCATGTTGTTCGAATGCCTGACCATCGTCTTCCAAAGCAGCTACTTTACTCCCAACTTAAGAATGGAAAACGGAATATTGGTGGACAGCAAAAGAGATTCAAAGATACTCTCAAAGCTAATTTTAAAAAATGTAATATCAGCATTGAGAACTGGGAAGCCCTAACTCATGAGCGTTTCAATTGGAGGTCAGCCTTTATTAAAGGCGCTATGGACTTTGAAGAAGCACGAGTACAGGGCGAAAAGGAGAAAAGAGCTAAAAGGAAGCCACGTCAGGCAAACCCTCATCATGACCGTCTCCCACCTGGAAATTGTGGGAGGTTGTGCGGATCCAGAATTGGCCTTTACAGCCACTTACGGATCCACTGTTAAAATTTTACCCTTGGAAGACAACCTTACTCGGCTACGAGTGATCGCCAATGAATGAATGAATGAATGAATGGAAGAGATCCTGGGCCCGATCCAACGCTTTTCTCCACTGAAAAAACAGCCTGCTGCCTCAGTTAAGCTCTTTGGTTGGAGAAGAGTTTTCTTAAGATGAAAGCAATCCCAGGTACGCAGTTGCTCAGGAAGAGCTGTGTTTGCGTGGCACATAATCTTTTCATTGAAGCTACTGCATGAAGAGGTCAGAGACCTGATTTTTTCCTGTAACTACTGTGTGCCTGAATAGATTAAGACAAATGTAAAAATGTTGCCTTAATTAAGTCATTTGCCTGCAGAATATTCTTCTAAGTCAGGGGTGGGCAACGTCAGGCCCGTGGGCCGTATAAGGCCCGCGGGGCTCCCGCCTAAGGCCTAAGGCTCCCACCTGCAAACCCCGCCCCCTCCATGTGATTGGATCCCGCCCGCAAACCCCGCCCCCAGTGCTTGTGATTGGCTCCTGCCCGCAAACTCCGGCCCCCGGTCCGCAGAAACCCCAGAAACCCCGCCCCCAATCCCCCGGTCCCTGGTTATAAATATCCAAATGGCCCTTGGCAGAAAAAAGGTTCCCTACCCCTGTTCTAAGTCTTTGTAGGTCTCCAGATGCGGAGTGGACATCTAGGTGGCAGCATTGAGACATACCTTGGCTGATCTTGACAGGTAAACAGAGTTAATCCTTGGAAGGGGGCGGGTTAGGATTCAGGTTTATTTATTTATTTTGTGCCCAGATCAAACTTTACTCTGCCAAAATGTAGCCACCGCCACAGCTTTGTCATTAGCTTGCTGTAGTCGTCGACAGTACAAGGCTCCGACAGTAATCGACACACCATCAGATGCTCCGGGTCTTGGATTTCTCTGCATTCACCTAATGTATTGTCGTCAGCCAACAACCCCCACTTAAATAAATTTGTCTTGCACCTTGGTACCCCCACCCTCATCCTGTTCATTGTCCTCCAAACTGTATGAGGGAGAGTGTTTCCAGCGGCCATTTCTTCCTTTGGTAAAATACTGAAATCGGTGAGCTCATTCCTCCATTTACTTATTCGATTCTGTTCTTTGCACCCCTCTAGGGTATTCGTTCTTGCCATAAAGCGCTTTCTAGATTTAAGTCGACGAATTGGAGGAACATATCTGCTCAGAGGGTGACGAGAGTCAGTCTCTTGCTTGGTTCTTTCGGTGTCTGCTTCTTCTTCCCTTCTAATCTTAGGTGGAGCAATGCCAACAAGGGGGTATAGTTTATTAACGGGCGTAGGTTTGAGGCATCCCGTCACTGTGCGCATTGCCTCATTCACAGCGATATCTACTTGCTTCGCATGTGCCGATGTGTTCCATACTGGTGCCGCATATTCGGCAGTAGAGACACTCAAGGCCAGAGCTGATACTCATAACGTAGCTGGCTGGGCTCCCCATGCATAGTTTGTCAGTCATTGGATGATGTTATTCCTAGCACATACTTTAGCCTTGGTATTCAGGCAATGTTGCTTAAAGGAAAGCGTTCTGTCCAACGTAACATCCAAATATTTAGGTGTTGGGCAGTGTTGTTCCCTCTCCACGTAATATCCAATTCAACCCCTGCATCTTGATAGCGAAGATGAAAGGCACATACTTGAGTTTTGCTTGGATTAGGTTTTAAGTAATTATTATCATAATACCACTCCAGTTCTTCTAGAGCTCGTGATAATTTTTCAGCACACTCATCAAAACTCGGTTCTTGTGCGGCCACCGCTGTATCATCCGCATATATGAACATTCGCGTATTGGTTGGGGTGGGTTGGTCGTTAGTATATGTATTGTATAAAATCGGAGAGAGTACGCTGCCTTGTGGTTTCAGATGGGAAACCACCAGCAAATCCGAGGAACGCAGGCTAGATTGCAAAGTGAAAAAATCACCTTGGAAGAAGGCAATGGCAAAACTCTTCCAGACTGTCGCCACAGAAACTACAATGGCTAGAGCTATGAAGTCACAGGAATTGACCTTGACTGGAAGAAGACCTTATCTTTTAATGAGGACAAAATGTGGCCAAACAGCTCCTTGCTCTGGGCTTTTAATTCCATGATTTCCCATCTGGGAACACTTTCTACAGTTAGTTTACTGAGGAAGGGGGATTTGGAAATTTTAGGGCAGCCTTCTTTAGATGGCATTCTCCAGAAAACCTGGCTAAGAATTCTGGGAGTTAAGAATTAGGAATTACAGTCCTCAAATATCTACAAATTACTACATTGAGGAAGGGTGTCCTAAGGTTTTCCTGCAAATGGGCAACCTACTTTGGAGAGATTCCCGTGTTGAAGAACATGAGCCCACCTTATTAGAGGGACCCTCCACAAGGGCATTAGCAGCAGATCAGGGATGTTAAACAGAGCAGGACTTTGACTACATGGTCGCAGCAGCCATCTTGATGTTTTTGACCCCCCACAGGTGCCCCTGTGGCAGATAGCTAGAGTACAGAGTTGACCCCACTCTCCGTTTGCACAAGGAAATGAGGCCAAGAAGCCGACCAGCGCCTTGTGCAAGCAGACGGCGCACTTCAGAACCCACTGTTGTTGTTGTTGTTGGCCAACTGCTGTTGGCCAACGTGCACATCGGCCCAAAGTTGTGGAAAGTTTTCCCTAAAGGCGGAAAGTTCCAAAGGGCACAAGCAATTTCCTTATGCCTGGGTCAGAAAATACAGACACTCTTTTGTTAGGGCTTTTAGAAAGGGATTGCCGTGCAGAAATAACATTTCTCCAGCTAATGTTTCCCGATGCGCCTTCCCCGCCTCTCTTTTATCAAGCAGAGCAGGGCTGTTTCTGAAACTCTTTTCCTTCCTTTCCTTTTTGCACTTTAGCCTTGAGCTCCCTGCCGTTCCTTCCCCCTTCCCCATCAGTGCTTGCACGGCATTGCTTAGGATCAACTGAAGGCAACGAGGCTTTATCACATAGCTCTTATCTTACTGTACAGGTAGTCCTCAACTTACGACCAATTGTTTAGCGACTGCTTGAATTTATGACGGTGCTGAAAGAGTGACTTACGACCAGTCCTTGCACTTATGACCATCACAGCGTCCCCGCGGTCACGTGATCAAAATACAGGCTCTGGGCAACCAGCATGTATTTACAATGGTTGCAGCATCCCGAGGTCACGTGATCGCCATTTGTGACCTTCCCAGCAGGCTTCCGACAAGCCAAATCAATGGGGGAAGCTGGATTCACTTAACGACCATGGCAAAAAAGGTAATAAAATCAGGCACAACTCACTTAATGACCACCTTGCTTAGCGATGGGAGTTCCGGTCCCAATTGTGGTCGTAAGTCAAGGACTACCTGTGCTCAAGTTAGATGCAAAGTTAACTGCAAGAGGCAGGCGGGAAGGAAAAAAATGAAGCTGGACAAGGAATATCTGCTGTTGGTGTTAAAACATTACAGGGAGAAGAGCTGTTGTTTTGGTACTTTCAGAGAAAATGCAGGGAAAACAGATGTCCGTTGCGTTCCATCTCTGTAGCTTTGTGGGTATCCTGAGACCTTTTTTCTCTCAAGCAAAAAACTAATCTCTCAGACTCCATGCAATCCTTTCCTCATTCTCTTTTAAGATTAGGGCACAGCCACTGCCCCATCATTTTCTGAAACTTAAGCTGAAACACAGAAGGAATCTGGTGCCTTTCCAAGCAAATAAATTTTATTAAAAGGCAGAAGCTTTCAGGAGCTGCAGCTCATTTGATCAGAGTATCATGACAATGACAAACATCAAGCGTAGCATGACCTAGAACAGTGTTTCTCAACCTTAGGAACTTGAAGATGGGTGGACTTCAATTCCCAGAATTCCTCAGCCAGCGTGTGTGGACTTCAACTCCCAGAATTCCCCAGCCAGTATGAGTGGACTTCAACTCCCAGAATTCCCCAGCCAGTATGAGTGGACTTCAACTCCCAGAATTCCCCAGCCAGTATGAGTGGACTTCAACTCCCAGAATTCCCCAGCCAGTATGAGTGGACTTCAACTCTCAGAATTCCCCAGCCGCATGCTGGCTGGGGAATTCTGGGAGTTGAAGTCCACAGATCTTAAAAATTGCCACAGTTGTGAAACACTGTGCTAGAAGAATATTAAGAAGGAAGAGTCTAGTAGCACCCTTTCCAGCTAATGAATTTTATTAATTGCTGCAGCTCAGGAACGCTTCTCCCTCTTAATACAATTGGTTAGTTGGGGCTACCAGATTCCTGATTTTCTGCCACCATTTATTAACATGGCTCTCCACTTGTAAAGCTGAAACATAGGTAACCACAGCCGTCACATGTCCCTTTCCTGTCTGTTCTGCCACCTTCCCCTCCCTTCCTCTGTTTTCCCCCTATTTTTAGTTTGTGACCCCCATGGGGGCAGGAAGCCTAGCTTCATATTTATTTATTGAATTCCCTTCCTGGATCTGCTCAAGCTTGTATATTGGCTCCCTTCCAGATTATTATCACCTCCAGTCTGAATACGTTCGACTGAGGAATTGTAATAGACCGGCTTCATGACTTCCAGTCTGTTGAAGGATTTAAATCCACAGCTCTGACCTGCTTGATATTTGCAAATTCTTTCGAACAGGACTCATATATATATATATGTATGTATGTTTGTTTGTTTGTTTCATTCATTTCTCCCAAGTTGCTTCTGGGAGATGTTAAATAAGGGGGTCTATGGGGAGGGGACAAAAAGGTAAAGATGGTGCCTCTGACCTCATGATTGAAGCTTCACCCCTTTTCTATTATGCCAAAACACGCAAAGGGGGCGGGACTTCGATTGTGCAGTCACAGCTGCAATCTTTACTTTTGGGGGGGGCCCTGCAGTTGTTTCTGATGCCCCGCTGGGCTAGGGAGAGAATTGTCAGATCTCTTTAGCAGCAACCAGCCTAGAGAAGAACAGCCAAAGACTAATTCTCTCTGAACTCTCATTAATAAGCCTTATTAGGGAAAAAGGATGAAAGGAAAATACAAGAATTCTGGCAAGTAATGTGGAACTTATATATAGGCAATTCCAAGTCGTTAGGTTCCGGTGTTCCTCCTCTTGCACATCTGTATACATGGTGGGATTGCCAAAATGTTCTGGGAAGGCAGGCCAGTGTGCACCTGGGTTTCATTAGTTAAGGGTCACCAGCTGCATTATCAGTGCGAGAATCCTCCTTGGCCCCAAATCAGCTGGTGACCTCCAGGTCAACATCAATACTTGAACCCCAAAAGTACCTTGGAATTGATGGGATGCAACATTCTGGATTCTCACCAAGAGTCGGACACGACTAAACGACTGAACAACAACAACAAAACATTCTGGATACAGAAAACTCAACCTCTTTGTGGCCATCTTGTGGCCACCTAGATCCTTGCAGCTCAAATCCGGTAGGCAATTCCTACCAGATTCCAGGCAGTTCCTACCAGGCGATTGCACTTGTAAAAGATTGACCTAAGAAAGCCTTCAGAGCAGTGCAGGTAGTCCTCGACGTATGGCTGTTCGTTTAACAACCGTCTGAAGTGACGATGGCCTCGGAATGCGTGCTTTACAGCCCGTAAAGCACTTCTGAGCATTGCAAAATGTCGCAACCACCCCCGTGGTCACATGGTAGCCTTTTGGGTGCTTGGCAACCAGCTCTCATTTACGACTGGTTGCAGCATCCCGTGGTCATGTGATCACGTTTTGCGACACTTTTTGCCGTTTTCTGGCAAAAAACACCCATTGGGGAAGCTGGATTCGCTTAACGATCGCCATAAAAATGGTTGTAAAATCGGGTCCGGTCATGTGGTGATTCGATTTACGACCACAACAACGTATGATGGAAATTCCGGTCCCAATTGTGGTCGTAAGTCGAGGACTATCTGTGTTTCTCAACCTTGGCAACTTTAAGAGGTCTGGACTTCAACTCCCAGAATTCCCCAGCCAGCTTTGCTGGGAATTGAAGTCCAGATTTCTTAAAGTTGCCAAGGTTGAGAAACACTGCTTCAGAGACTAATATGACCAAGAAGTGACCATTTATGTTTTTTTAAAAACCATTCTGAAAGTTTCCACCTTTCAGAAGGGTCTGGCTGCTTAGAACTGCCCACAGATGCGAGAAGGGTAGAAGTCTCCATTCCAAGCGTTCTGTGGCTTGCAAGTTTTCTCCCTCCCCTCCTTCGATCTGTGTTCTGCCAAGAGAATATGCAAAGCTCGGCCTGGGTTCCCACATTTCCATGATGGGAGCATCAGCCAGCATCATGTGGTCTTGTGGGTGTTTCATTTTTTGGAGGGTCAGCATTTTGGGAGGAATTGTTGGAGGAGAAAGGACACCACAAAGATTAGCGTAAGTGCAGAATTCTCTCTCCTCCCTCCCTCTGCCTTTCTCTAGGAGAGCTTTTATCTTTGCAAAAGGCATGCAGGAAAGTCTTTGGGAATGAGATCCATGGCAAACCATGAGCCAGGAGGTCTCTTGCATGGGAGATGTTTTCTCCCATTAAAAAGTCAGAGAAGCTATGGTTAATGCTGCCGACATAAAAGTGAGTTTTTCCTCTATAAAAAGGTCTTCAAGACTGAGAAACTTTGGTTAAATTTCTCACTCTAACCTAGATTTCCAAGATCAGCTTTGGAAACAGTTATGGGCCAAAATGTCCACCAAGTATCTTAGCCACTACTAGAAAGCAGGTTGCTCCAACAGCATCCTTCCTGATTTACCCTTGAGAGAAAAAAGACATTTCTTTTTAGATTTAACCCAGCACAGAAATGGCTAGGCTGTGTGGATTCATGTAGCGTTGATTGATTGTATGGAATAGAAGAGAACCTTTATTGCAGTCAGTGACCATTACACAGCAAAACGTGATTCTGGATGTATGTGTATTACATGTTGATCCTACCTGTGAAGTAGGCTGGGTGGAGAGAGTGTGCCTGGCTCAGAGTCAGGGCTGACACACTGAGCTTCCATGGTTAAGGGTCCACCTCGAGTCATGTTCTGGGAAACCTAGTCCTTGTCTCAGCTGGCTGTGTGAACAGGCCATCTCTTTGGCAGAAAGCTAATATCTTATGTGATGACAAACTGTGTTTTGTTAGCCAAGCATTAGGACTGAACATGTGAGAGACCAGCCACCAAGCTCTTGAGCTTGGCCAGAATGTTGGTTCATAAAACTCGGTAGTAGGTCCTCAGGACATTCCTAGACTTTCCATCTTATGCTGAAAGGTAGATTTGGGAAATGCCTCCTAAAGCATGAAGCCAACCGGATGGGCAGCTGCTGCATTTCATCACGTAATTTACCTCTAACCTACATGGCGGGTGGTGCTGGCGGGAAATGGGTAGAATGTCTCTCAGCGACTTTGATGAAAATGTCAGCGCTGGGTCTGGTCCTAGGGCAGCAGGACCCGCTACAATTGCTGTTCTCATCCGCATCTATTGATTTGAGTTATGTCCTTTTCTCCAAGGAATTCATCCACCCTTTTCCTCCACAGCCATTCCCACCCTCGTGGCCTTTGGGGTTTTTACACGCACCAGCCTCTTCCAGAGGGTCTTAGGACTTGATTGCTGCAAAGCTGTTGGCGCCAGAGGCAATGGTTAATACAAGGCTGTGTCTTGGGTTTTTCTCTATTGGGTTGCATCGTTTTGCACTGGTCGTGCTGCTGTGGTTCCTTATACAGTAATCAGGGCCCTTTGCCTGAAGCGGTTTATACATTTCATAAATAAATAACAATTGTTTGGTTGAAAGATAACCCATGACGCCAAGTCAGCTCCATAGGTGAGGCTGGACTTGATCCAGATCTCCCTGCTTCTAGTCCAGCGCCTTCACCACCATGCCGCATCGGCATTGCAAGGGGTGGGATGTCCACAGCAGTTCACACTCATCAAATGCTCCCGGCTAGGAATGAATGGAGTGAGTGGAAGAGGCTCTTTACAGCAGGTTGGCTGGAACACAAATTTTGCTGCATTTCTAAGGAAAAGATGCTTTCCTTCTAGAACAAGACCCCCTCAAATAACAAATGTGGCTTTGTTTGGTTAATTTCCATCAGCAAATGTCCCCCTCTGATTCTCCTTTTATAACATTGAGTGCAAGTACTTCTTCTACCTACAGTAAAATCAAACCAAGGAAAGGCAATCTTACCTAGGGAAAATATTTCCCACAGCAGCACGCCGAAAGACCAGACATCACTCTGAGTTGTGTAAATTTTGTCAAAAATTGCTTCTGGAGCCATCCATTTTAGGGGAAGCCTGGCCTGGGAAAGGAAGGAGGTACAAGGTTACTGTGTTATCACAGGCATCCAAGATGGAAGGCTGGACAAGTGGTGTGTTGCTGTGCAAACTCAACCCCTTTTGTACTTGCTTGCAACATTGGGATATAAGTACAAAAAGGTGGAGCTTGCGTTGTAATGAACATTTTGTCATTTTACAGGTAGTCCTCGCTTAATGACCACAATTGAGACCAGAATTTCAGTTGCTAAGCGAAGCGTTCATTAAGCAAATCCGACCCGATTTTACAACCTTTTTTGTGGTAGTCATTAAGTGAATCAGCACAGTTGTTAAGCGAACCACGTGGTTGTTAAGCGAACCACGTGGTTCCCCATTGATTTTGCTTGCCAGAAGCCAGCCAGGAAGGTTGAAAATGGCGATCAGATGAACACGGGATGCTGCAACGGTCATAAATGTGAACCAGTTGCCAAGCGCCCAAATCGTGATCATGTGACCGTGGGGATGCTGCGACAGTCATGTGAGCACTGGCTGTAAGTCGGTTCTTTCAGCATTGTCGTAAGTCTGAACCAACACTAGACGAATGGTCATTAAGTGAGGACTACCTGTAGATGGTATGGTATCCTCATGGTTAGGAAAGAATACCTGGTTGTGGTATCAATTTTTAATCGGGTATTAAATACATTGATCAAAGCTATTCAATATCACGGGGGTGGGGTTGGGGAGCAGGGATGAATAACACTCATGATTCATGCCGCAAGGAAATGTGTATCACTGGGTCTTATGGCACCCTGTAAGTGTGTACCCTGTACATCCCGGTACTTACATCGCCTTTCCGCACATAATCAGGATCTTTGTATATATCTCTGGCCAATCCAAAATCGCAAATCTTCACCACATTGTTTTGAGAAAGAAGAATGTTCCTGGCTGCCAAATCTCTATGTATGCACTGGAATGAAAAAAGAAATACAATGAAATCAAGAAAAAAAAAAAGTCAATGGTTTTCATCTATTACCAAGAGGGCCTGAAAAAACTCAAGAGGGTGTCTGTGACAGCTTGATTGGAGCCCTGCCCGTTTTCACATGTGCCACAGATGCGACCCACGTAAAACGGGATGTGCTGGGATCACAGAGCTGTGGACATCATCTTGACTCTTTTGACCCCCACCTCCGTGGATGTCCCTGTTTGTTTCTGCCGTTGAAAGTAGTCCAGCATCTTATGACATCTTAGCGAACTTAAGGAGAACTTAAGTAGGGCCATAAGGAAAACCGTGACTATGGGTTTGTGGAAGAAGACCACGTGCTGTGTATGCGAAACATCCCAAGTTTAATGCCTGTGGAACACCTTGACTCTTAATGGGTTGGTTGCATTACTCTGGAACAAGTTGGTTAGGAGCTGGTCTACCTACATTTGGGTGCTATTTTTTGTGTACTTTTTCGTGGTTCCTTACTTTCTAACCCCTGTGAAACATTAAAACCTTCCCAGACAAAGAATACTTTCAAAGGGTTCCTTTGATACCTCCACATATAAAACGGGATTGCATTTTGCTAATGAAATTATTATCACAACTTCTGAACCTCATTCCACCACACCCAGCTGGTGGTTATACAAATATGTTTTCCCAATGCTTATTTGTTCCTGTCCGAATTTGAAGAATAGAACTCCATCAGCTCTACTGCTGCATGGTTAAAATGTTGGATGACATTAAAAAAAAGTTTACTCATAATGATAAAGCATTAGAAATAATAAAGAGGAAAATCAGGATCACGCCCAAAATTGTTCTGGATGATGACTGGCTGGGTTAATGTGTAATAACCCAATAAATGACTATATGCAGGTAGTCCTCGACTTACAACCACAATTGGGACTGAAACTTCTGTTGCTAAGCGAGGCTGTTAAGTGAGTCATGCCCAAATTTACTACCTTTTTTGCCATGTTTGAATCTGGTTTCCCCCATTGACTTTGTTTGTAGGAATCTGGCTGGGAAGGTTGCAAATGGTGATCATGTGACCCTGGAACACTGCAACCGTCATAAGTGCGAGCCTGTTGCCAAGCGCCTGAATTTTGATCGTGTGACTGCAGGGATGTTGCAGTGGTCGTAAGTGCAAGAACCGGTCATAAGTCACTTTTTTCAGCACCGTCGTAACTTCGAATGGTTGCTAAATGAATGGTCGTAAGTCGAGGACTACCTGTAATGATTGAAGTGATGACCCAAGCCCATTTTAGTTTAGTTCAGTGCAGTGTTTCTCAGCTTGGTATCTTTCAGGAGGTGTGGCCTTCAATGCCCTGGATTTCCTAGTCAGCATTCCTATTGCTTAGAATTCTGAGAGTTGAGATCCATACATCTGGAATTTTGTGAAGTTTGGGAAACACTAGTCTGGCTGATGTTCTGCCTAGCTTCACAATTTTTGACAACTCTTGGGACAAGACTTACTTTTCTTGAGGCCAGGAACTCCATGCCTTTAGCTACCTGGAAGCTGTAGCAAATCAGGTCCTCCAAAGTCAGAGGTCGCTTATAAAGATCCTCAGCATCTAGGAGAAAGCAAGGGATGATCTGAGCCAGACATTCAAAGTAACCATGTGGAGTTAGATCTTAGATGATGGCTAAAATAATATTCTAGACTTACTGGACCCCATTGTGTTTATAAAGAAAAGGAATGAGTAAATCATCTTGTTGGAGAAGCAATAAAAATAGCACTTCATTAAAACATGGTTTTAGGGACGTGGTGACTCAGTGGGTAAGACACCAGGCTTGTCGATCGGAAGATTGCAAGTTCGGAGGTTCGAATCCCTAGCCCTGCGTGCGGAGTGAGCTCCTGCACTCGCCCCAGCTCTTGCCAACCTAGCAATTCGAAAGCATGCAAATGCAAGTAGATGAATAGGTACCACTTTGGTGGGTGGGTAACAACGTTCCGCGCGCGTCATGCCGGCCACACGACCGTGGAAGCGCCTTCGGACAACGCTGGCTCTTCGGCTGACAAACGGAGATGAGCACCGGCCCCTAGAGTCGGACACGACTGCACAACTGTGCGGGGGGAACCTTTACCTTAAAACATGGTTTGCAAAGCCCTAAATGTGTTATATTCTGGGAAGAAGTAATTATTATTTTTTCTTTACTAATTTGTGGACATCCATAGAATGAAGCCATATATACGCAGAGGATTTTGCAAATGCAGCACACAGAAGGTAAAGTTTTACATAGGCCTGTACTCGAGGGTTTACATTTTGGCTCCCTTCTCCCACTTTTCTGAGTCAATGGATACCAGGCTGTCCTGATCAATGTTGACGTAACAATTCTTTCGGGCCTGTGAATGGTTGAGTTTCTGCAACAACAGCTTCATTCCTCATACCCCAAAATAGGCAGGGACAACATTTCCAGTTTTTTTTAAAACTTTGGGGGATGACTAAGGCAGGGCTTTCCAAACTTTTCTCGTTGGCGACACACCAATGGTGGTGTGCGAAAACCCAGAAGTGCCGCCGCTGCAGTACTTCTGGGTTTTCGTGCGCTGCCACTGCAGCGCTTTCGGGTTTTCGCGCACTGTGGCGTCGGTGTCGGTGTCCTGGTGTGCCGCACAAAAACCCGGAAGTGCTGATGGTGCGCCGCACCATCTGGGCCCTGCAGGCGACACAGTATTGTGTTGCAACACACAGTTTGGAAACCTATGGACTAAGGTGTTAAGGAATGAGAGGCAAGGCTTAATGTATCCATTTTACCCATTAAACCCTTAAATTCCAGCTCTCCCCAAATAGGCTGACCTTTTGGGTTTTGTTCATTCTATTGATATCGTGATGTCCACAGACAGGCGAATATCGCAAGACCCAAAGCTACAAAATCAAAAAAGATGGCCCATCTTTGCTAAGAACATTACTAAGAAGAAGGTAGAGGGTTTCTGGTTTTCCCCAGCCTGCTCACACATTTGCAGATGGAGTAACCCACGTGTAGACCAGAAGAGGGTGCACCCTCCACAATTAGAAATCCAAAGAGACCAGAAAGCAGGCTAGTGGGTGTTCACTGACCTTCTTCTTCTTCTTCCGAATCTGTGTAACTCTTGTCTTCAATGAACCCAGAGCTGGCAGAACTACCGGTGCTGGCCACGCTTTCAAGACGCCTCTTAATCAGCTCTGTTAAGTCACTGATCGACTCCTTCAATCCTTTCTCTGAGCAATCTGAATTTTCTGGTGGCTAGGGGGAAAAAAAGACCTCATAAAGAAGCCCAAAAAATCACTCTTTGGCCAGGTACAAACAACATGCTTAGTACGAGACCTGGGTTAACAAGAGAATGGCTGTTTTTGCGTAACATGCTATGTCCATTTAAGTGAATCATGGTATGCTTATAGTTCACAAATCAAGCTAGGACCACAATCCCCTGTCTTCAGACTACACCATCCATTTTAGCTGATATAAGTGTTTTCATTTGTTAGCAACAACTCAATTAGTTATTAGTGCAAAGTCCAAAAAAGGATTAATCTTCCATTTTGAATAAAAGTCTCCCTAATGTCTAAGGGATGACATTTTTATTATTTTATTTTATTTTATTTTATTTTATTTTATTTTATTTTATTTTATTTTATTTTATTTATTTTATTTTATTTTATTTTATTTTATTTTATTTTATTTATTTATTTATTTTATTTTATTTTATTTTATTTTATTTTATTTTATTTTATTTTATTTTATTTTATTTTATTTTATTTTATTTTAATTTGTCACATTTATATCCCACCCATCTCCCCCACAAGGAGGGACCCTTTTTATTTTATTTTCTTTCCCGCCTTTATTATTTTTATAAATAACTGAAGGCGGCGAACATACCTAACACTCCTTCCTCCTCCTATTTTCCCCACAACAACAACCCTGTGAGGTGAGTTGGGCTGAGAGAGAGTGACTGGCCCAAGGTCACCCAGTCGGCTTTCACGCCTAAGGCGGGACTGGAACTCTCAGTCTCCTGCTTTGCCATTGGCTCCTTCCTAGGGCTGAGAGACAGGGACTGGCCCAAGGTCACCAAGCCGGCTTTCATGCCTAAGGTGGGACTAGAACTCTCAGTCTCCTTAATCACTTAACCATATATGATTGAATTTACTCAAACCCAATTCTCACTTGGACAAGAAATTAAACCCTTTTCCACATGATGTTTTCAAAGGACTGACATGCCTGGGGCACGTATTTTACCTTGCATACAATGAAATCACCTCGTTTTCCTCGCAGGTAATTAGACAGATTTCCATACTTGCAATATTCTACTATGACCATCAAAGGACCTGCAGACATGATCAAAACAAAGTTTATAAAATGATAACACATGGGAACTTCATAGGAATGAGCAAAAGTAAGTAAACATCACTATTGCAAGCACAGAAGAAAATGGGCAACAGATAAAAGAAGTCTGAATCCAGGGTCAAGCAGAGAATTGGGGCCAGGAAGTGAGAAATGAAAACTGGCTACTGGCCATATTTTCTGTTTAATGGGACTGACACTTGCTGATGGGTGTTTGTGCAGATGTTACACTGCTCCCTGCTATCCTGTTGGCACTCACAGTCCAGCCCTGTCTCCCCATCCTTCTGAACATGCCTCCTTGCTCCATGAACAGCAATTATGCTATTAATTAGCACCATTAGTTGCCATCAAAGGAAATCACCATTTATTTATTTATTTATTTATTTATTCAATTTATTCCCCGCCCATCTCCCATACAAGGGACTCTGGGCGGGTCACAACAATTTCCCTTAATCAAGAGACTAACATCAGAGCTTGGCCTTGATATGACAGCTATTTAGCTTTGGCCATTACTGACTTGGCTGCTGCCGAAGGACTTCCCCACATCAAACAACACAGGGTAAATCTGAAGAACCAACACAACTGAATGTTATGCAGAAAGTTGTATAGATCAAGGATCGTGGATGTCTTCAAGCTCCAAATGATTTGGGGCTTGTCCATCTCATCATCAGGAATCAAGCTCAACTTCAGAGAATTGTTTAATTATTTATTTACTAAATTTGCACCCTGCCCGAATCCCAGTGAGTTGTTTCTTTTTGATAGCATACTATAAGTATGTATTCCTATCGATGTCATATCTAATCAATATTTCAAAGGGGGATCTGGAGTCAGACTGTAGTTGTAGGGGGAAAGGATTAACTCCCAACCTCTCCCAAAACTCTCCCTAGTTTTCTTCTCTGTTTTCTTCACAGAGGAGAACCAAGCGCAGCTTCCTTAAGTCACATGAATTTTTTTGTTTTTTTTTGTTTTTGCCATTAGCAAGTTGTCCATCATCATGGACATCAGGGGTGTCCAGCCTGGGCCTCAAGGCTGCATGTGAACCCTAAATCCTCCAAAGTCTGTTACCAAATTGGAATTTAAAAAGCAATAGAAAGGAAAATGATTAAATGCATGCCTGGAGAATCATTTCCACGTAACCATCCAATCTAGTTAATGTTCTTTTCCTACTGACTATTGCAGAATGCATTCTGTATCTCATAAGCCAAGTGCAGCCGAAGGCATGGAAAAATCCTACATATTCCTTACCTTAACTGACTCATATTTTGATATTTGTTTCTTCGGTTTATTCTACTTTCCCCCTTGCATTTACCAGGTAGTCCTTGACTTATGACCACAACTGGGACTGGACTTTCCATCGCTAAGCAATGCGGTCATTAAGTGAGTTGTGTCTGATTTTACAACCTTTTTTTGCCATGCTTGTTAAGCGGATCACCATGGCTGTTAAGCAAATCACACGGACATTAAGTGAATCCGGCTTCCCCCACTGATTTTGCTTGTTGGAAGTCTCCTGGGAAGGTCTCAAATGGCGATCATGTGACCCCAGGATGCTGCAACTGTCGTAAATACATGCCGGTTTCCAAGTGCCTGAATTTTGATTACATGTCCGCGGGGAAGCTGCAACAGTTCTAAGTGAAAGGACCAGTCGTAAGTCACTTCTTCCAGTACCATTGTAACTTCGAAGTCGCTAAACGAATGATCGCAAGTCGAGGACTGCTTTTTGAACGTAACTTTGATAAAACTCAGTGCCAATCATTGTTTAATGTCATAATTTCAGTAGAACTGCACTGAATACTGATCTTCAGTGCTTACTTTTCCCTATTTTTGCCAATCAGATTCTGTATTACTGCTTTATTTCCCTGTTTCTCAGTTGGTTTGTGTGATACATTAAGGTAATTTTTCTACAATCTAAATAATCTGTGAGTGAAACTCTGGGAACAGAGGTTCTCACCAAAGAGCCTCATTTAAATCAGAATCACCTTCTACTTCTCCCTCTTGTATTTGGGAGAACCAAAGACACCTGGCTACATTTTCTAGAACTGAGGCTGGTTTAAAAAAAATCAAAAGTTAGCGTTTCTGTGCACGTCTTGCATAGGGGGGGCGGGGGAACAACCCAGGGAGGGAACCAGAACATTTTGTGGTTGAGACATAAACATAGTGATGGAAATGTAGTAGAAAAACAGCTGATGGGTTTAGACCCGTGTTTTTCCAACCTGGCAACTTTAAGATGTGTGGACTCCCCAGAATTCTGGGAATACAAAATAAAGCTTTCATAGGTAAGATCAGATTCCTTTTATCTCTGAAATGCCGATTGCTTGAAATAGCTGATAGGAGTTATTTCTGGATAGTCTAACCCAGTGTTTTTCAAACTTGGCAACTTTAGGGAAATAACTCCTATTAGCTATTTCAAGCAGTCGGCATTTCAGAGATAAAAGGAATCTGATCTTACCTATGAAAGCTTTATTTTGTATTTGTTCTCTGCACAGCTGCTTTAGCATGTCAAGTAAGGATGCTGCACTCATGTTGTTGTGCTTTGTGAAATGCCCCTTTCCATTCCTTTGCACACATATTAGAACTTTTTTTTCCTATGATGTCAATAACATGGATTTAGATGCAGGTGGCTTGCTTGCCTTCTTCTGGTCTCACCAGCCATAATTGATTTGAAAAAAAGATCTTTGCCATGAACACAGTGACATTCAACCTGTGCATTAAGATTATGGAGGATCAACCAGGACATCCCAGAAAGATCTTCTACAACATTAGGCCGAATCAGTGGCACAATTCTCAGTCTTGCCATTACTCACTCACTCACTCACAATCCCAAATTCTACTCTTGCACAAGAAAGGTCCACCAGGAAAAAGAAATTTAGCTCAGCCATCTGACTTTTGCATAGATAGGCCACCTTGAACTTTCCATACCTTTTGGACTTCAACTTGCATCTGCTGGGGGGACTGTGGGAGTTGTAGTCCAGAACAATTGGATGGCAGCAAATTGCTTCCCTGCCCTGTATTACAAGCAGGAAACCTTTCATGTGCAGCTGGGGGTGGTCACACATCACCTTAATGTGGTTCAATTCACCACCTAGAGGGAGAATCCTCCTTTCGGGACTGATTCATTTTAATATGGAAGTTTTGGTTTTCGTTCAAAGTTACAGAACCAAGGAATCAGCTAACACTCACCTCCAGGCTTGGTACAAGCCCCCAGTAGGTTAACCACATTTAGATGGTGTCCAATATGGATCAGGATCTTCAGTTCCGACATCAGAGCCTTGCATTCATTGGTCGTTGCACACTCTGCTTGAGAAACAGAACACAAGCATCTTTACACAACAGGATATCATCCACGGGAAGAGTCTAATTCCTGTTTATGTTTGAAAGGGAAGCAAACACCGCCATGGGAAAAAACAAAGCATGTCCTGATCTCTTTTAGGGGTTCTGCATATTAATCTTCTCATCAGATAAGGCACCATTTCCTGCCTTGACCTTCTCAAAGTCTTATCTCCAAGGAGAGGTTGAGAGGTTGAGCTTTTCTTGAAAACCCTTTCTGCTCCCAGTTTCCTGCTAGAATAACAGAGTAGAATGTTGACTATTGGACAACAATGGAAGCTCTAAGAGTTGTGGCAATTTTTTGTCCTGTTTTGGTCTACATTCCATTGGGAATAATCTGGAGGGATGGAGCTACCCGAAATGTTTAGACCAAAGGACACACCTGGTTTTGGAGGCTGCCCTGGAGAGCAACCATTCATAAGGTGGATTGAGCTAAGGCACGGAAGGGTGGGAGGGGACACCAACTTCATTCATTGCTTGAGTTTCATTTATTATTACTACTATGGTCCCATGATGGTTTACACTAGAATTTGGCTTCTCTTCATTTCAATTTAAATAGAATTAAATTTAAATCTCCTTCATTACATTCCATTGATATGATTACTACCCATGTTAGCTTGCTTTCTTTCTTTCTTTCTTTCTTTCTTTCTTTCTTTCTTTCTTTCTTTCTTTCTTTCTTTCTCATTCAAGTTTACAATTCAGTGCCACCATTTAGAAGAACTTTGGATTCCCACCCAAGGCTTTGAAAGGCTAAATGCCTTCAGACCTAAGAGCTGAAGTTGGGTATGTCTACTAGCGGGGAATGGCCATAGTAGTGGGTGGAACTTAAGCATGCAATGGGAGAAGTCCATTTCAAGATGGAAGCAACTATCTCCTCTCTGGGTTTCCGGCACTTTTTATTTCTCTGTCTCTCATCCTCTTTCTCTCTTTCTCCATCTAGATGCTTTTTCTTGACTGTCTCTTTCTTTCCACGCAGGAGGCTTGAACAAATGGTTCCTTTTTTTACTTGGACATGGCCTTTGAAATTAGACCAAAAGCAGGCTCAACTCAGGCTGAGGAATGCAAATTATACACCTGTTCTTGGACTTAAAATATTGGCACTTAATAATTCTAGCAACATAGACTATCATCTCGCAGTAGCTCAGCCTCTTACAATGAGGATTGTTCACTCCAATGACTTTCAGGAAAGAACTGTGGACAATGGTTGCCAAGAACCACTGTTTTCCTTGGAAACATTTCTCAAATAATCCACATGGTTGGCAAGTTGTAGGATGATATTTTCCACTGTGTTCTTCCACGTGGGATTATTCCAAAGCATGGAGAACATTGTGTGAAAGGACCCTTGAAAATATTACTAAATAGAGAATAGTGGCTATTCTTGATGGTCTTGGAAGGAAGGCTGGGTGTTCCAGGAAATTGGGTTCTTATGAAAAAGGATGAGGAGATGTCTGAACAAAAGTTGTGCTAAGTTCTAGGAGAAGGTTTTGTGTTGCGAAGCAAAAGAGGCACTAAGCTTAACCAACAATAAGATTTGGCAGTGAAGAAAGAAATCGGTCTATCCCTTGCATAGTTAGACAAAAATCCATCATATATTTTAAAAACTACTATTCCAAGCAATTAATATACTAAATGATGTATTTATTCATCAAGTATCTGCGAGAACTGGTATGTAAATGTCATTAGGGGATACCAGATGGCTCAAATCTTCTCATTGGAAAGAAAATATATTCCTTTATGTTGAGAAAGTTTGTGCCCTTCATCTGCTTCCTTGGCACAATTCCTTCGTAATTTCTTTAAATACCTAAATGTTAAGGTTAAGATGTTAAGATGACTAGAAGTTCATACAGCTGAGTAGAAGAGATACAGACCTTTGATTGTATCATCTCGCACTCACTGTATGGACTGCTTACGCTCTAATCTAGATTCCTTCCTTCCTCACCACTAATCTGAGGCCAGATGAATGGCAAATTGTGGTGCTCACTTGTTAATCTCTCTAACACTGAACCCTCTCCAAGCATTGGGAAACAAGAGGATACTTGTTCCAGCTTCACCCACTTCACCCCAATCTCTCTGTATGTTGATGGAGCATGCCTGAAATGAGGGCACAACTCATTGGTGGTTGAACATAATTGTAACGTCTAACCTCTGACATGCCAGTAACTGAACTTGGATCTTCTGCGTGCAGAGCCGGCCCACTTCCACTAGGCCAGGCCCACACTCAGGTGGTTTTGGCAGGGGAAGCTCTTGTGTGCCTCCTGGAGGAGCTCTACGCATAGGTGTGCCTGGTGGCCAATTCAACAAGGTCCTCCACATTGTCCTACTGGAGGTTGACCTGTGCATCTTTGACAAGGGCCCATGGCAAAGCTGTTTCATCATGTCAGAAATTCAAAGCTAGAGGTTGCAGAGTCGGTCATCGTTGGACTCAGGACCAGATGCTCTGCAAGTTTCAGCATCTGCCCAAGAGCACTAAAATCAACCTTGATCCCAAGCCTGGGTGGATGCCATTACTTTGCATCGTCTCATCTGCCATCACTTATAATTCACATGTTGAGATGGGAAGAAGCAAAACGGAGCAATCTGGGGCAATAGAAGGTGATAACTGTACCAGTGGGTGCTCTTGAGATGAGACCAGGTTTAGGATGATTTCTCACCATGGCTGCCATGGTGAGGTGGCTTGGCTATTTCTAGGAAGGTCACAGGGTAGATGTGTCCAACCTCCAAATATCTAACCTGAAAGCAGACTACCTCTTCTCTCTCCCTGGAATGATGTCTCCCTGGCCCACCCTCTTTCTGTGTCCACCCATTCAGTTGAAGCATTGAACTTCAGCCACCCAACATCTTTATTTATGAGGAACTCTTGCCTAGTTCCAAAACCATACCTGTAAATTAAAAAAAAACCAAACGCTTCCTACTTTTTTTCCTACTGAAAGCAGCTGAAAAACAATATAGCCAAATCAGGCAGGATTGCTCAAGGACGGAACGCTAAGCACAAAAGTGTCCATAGACTTGGCACCATGTTGCCCACCCCACTCCAGAGGCACTGTAAGGAGGAGAGAGGGAAGAGTAATAAAAAAAAAGTGCCATCCTTATTCTATTTTTAACTGCAGTGTTTCTGATCATATGGAAACCTTCTCCAGGGAAACGAATGGCTTTGGGTTTTGGAAGGAACTTTTGAGGAGTCTCAGAGAAGTGTACCTTTAAGCATTTTAACAGCCACTGTTTTGCAGGTTGAAGATTTATCTATGCCAAAAGCAGATGCTTCCACCACTTTCCCAAAAGCACCATGACCCAGAGTTTTACCTAGAGAAGCAAGAGGAGAGGGTGAGCTAGACAGCATCCACAACGCTAGGCAATGAAAAGAAGCAGAGCTGGGTGTAGTAAGGCCAATAGAGAGACCTGTTTTGCAACACTCAAATTCTACTACAAGATAAGTGTGTTCTGCAAAAACAGATCTGCAAAACAAAGGAATTTCTGTAATTCCCCCCCCCTCTGTTTTGCAAGATTGACTCTTGCTTTTGCAGAAATAACCCCTGACATTTTTCTGAAGATGTATTACTTTCAAATATAAATTTCTAACCATAATGGGGAAAAGAAAATCATCATTGTTTTTTTCAAAGGAAGAAAGGAAACATTATGATATAAACATCTCTGATTATATCATAAGGTTCAGGCATTACTTTCCTTTGTTCCTTTTTCTTATTTTTTATATTACTCTATTTTTTAATTTTGAGATTGTGTTGGTCATTCACTGCTGTTATATGCATTTTTATTAGTTTAAGGTAAAGGTAAAGGTTTTCCCCTGTACAGTCGTGTCCAACTCTAGGGGCCGGTGCTCATCTCCGTTTCTTAGCCAAAGAGCCAGCATTGTCCAAAGACGCTTCCGCGGTCATGTGGCCAGCATGATGCGTGCGGAATGCTGTTACCTACCCACTGAAGTGGTACCTATTCATCTACTTGCATTTGCATGCTTTCAAATTGCTAGGTTGGCAACAGCTGGGGCGAGTGCGGGAGCTCACTCCGTCACGTGGTGCTCGGGTCTCAAACCGCCAACCTTCTGATCAACAAGCCTGGCATCTTAACCACTGAGCCAAGTTGCCCCTTAATTTTATTAGTTTGCATAATAAAATATACTATTAAAATAATGGAGATGATTATTAGAATGTAGAGGCCAATGACACTGTAGGACGTTTTCCCCAAATTTCTTAGTCAAAGAACCCTTTGAACATTTCTTTTTGAGGGTTCATCAGTATAATTTTGTAACCAAACATAGAAAACTTTTTTTTTCCGAAAAAGGAAAGAAGGAAGGAAGGAAGGAAGGAAGGAAGGAAGGAAGGAAGGAAGGAAGGAAGGAAGGACGTTAGTTCTCAGAAACACGGATTCTGCTCCCAAGAGCATATCCTGTGCTTTCTTTGAATTTGCAAAGAATTGCCATATTCACATAAAAAGTGCATGTAAGACAAACATCCACTTCTTTTTTTGCAAAATGTCAGGAGTCCCAGTAACATGCAGTAGAAAGTCTGCATCACATGCTAGAACATATGTATAAACTGAACAGAGTTTATAAACATATGTAAATAATACAAGATTAAAACACACAAACACACAAAATTGTAGGGTCATACATTTCAGGGAACATACAAAACAGTTAAGAATCATTTCCAGAATTCAGAAAAGCTTGCAAAATTGGGCATTGCTAAAAAGCTTTGCATGCTTCCATCAACCTTCATTATTCAGTGAAATAATTTTGCTCTAGTCCTCCTCTTCCTCCTCCTCCTCCTCCTCCAAATAATAGTAGAAAAAGATTGGTAATTATGTAGATCTATCTTGTTTTCACATCCAATGGGAGCAGGTAGGCAAAATTCATGGGCAAAATATTAAAAGATTAAGGAAGGCTTAAACAGAGAGAAAGGACTGTAGCAAGCTGACATTTCATTGAGAAAGTAGTGGATTTTCTAACAACAGAGACTGTTGGGTTGGATAAAATCCCAAGATCAAACTTTGTGGTCCAATTAGTAACCACAAATGATTGAAAAATGATTATCTGCCTTTTGCGCTTGTAGAATTGCCACTTTTTCTTCTGCAGAATATTATGGGATTTGAAGACACTTCATAAAAACTTATGGCCCATATAAAATTCACTCAGGTTGGCAATTTGTCTTCCAGTCTATAAACCCATGAATTTTTCACCAAGATAACAGACTGAATTGGGGGTTGAAACAATAAACAAATTGGACACACTAAAATTTCATTAAAAAAAGAAAAGTGGGCAATGGGACCAATCTTTCACAGTATAAAAGAGACATCTTGTCCACCTCTATCCAGCCTCTGCAATGTTTAACTCTAGCAGGGAAGTATGGAAAACAATTCTCTTCCATTTCCTTCAAAGTAGTGATGAGGTCTAACAAATCTATATTCTGTATGAAGCTGAAGACATCCATTAGATCAGAGACAGGACACAGACTCTTTCAGATGTTTTGGACTACAAGTCCCATAATCATTCATGCAAAACATCTGGACATCACCTGGCTGACCACCCCTCCCATAAACAATGGATCAGAATCTTTATCATCTTACTTATGACATACAAATGGACTATTAGCTGTCAAATCCAGCCCAGCTTGATGTTCCCTAGATGTGTTCAGCTACAACTTTGCAAATTGCCAGCCAGCATAAAGGTAAAGGTTCCCCCCGCACATTTGTGCAGTCGTGTCCGACTCTAGGGGCCGGTGCTCATCTCCGTTTGTTAGCCGAAGAGCCAGCGTTGTCCGAAGACGCTTCCACGGTCATGTGGCCAGCATCACGCACACGGAACACTGTTACCTACCCACCGAAGTGGTACCTATTCATCTTCTTGCATTTGCATGCTTTCAAATTGCTAGGTTGGCAAGAGCTGGAGCTAGTGCGGGAGCTCACTCCGCACGCAGGGCTAGGGATTCGAACCTCCAAACTTGCGATCTTCCAATCGACAAGCCTGGCGTCTTACCCGCTGAGCCACCACGCTCCTGCCAGCCATCAGGAATTCTTGGAAGGGTGACTTGGGCAATATTCCCAGAATATTCAAGGCCACCCCCCACCCCCCAGAATCTTGCCTAGGTCCCACATACCCAGCCGCAGTCTGTCCCTTGGGAATTCCCATTTGTTGCTGTCGTAAGGAAGACGTTCACACTGCTCATCAAGGGGCATCTCCTCGGGATCCATTATGATGGACAAATATCCAGTTTTAATATCTGTGGCATCCGGCTGAAAGACAAAAGAAACTCCCTAACAAGAGAATTGGAAGAAGACGGATGGAGCCGCTGAACACAGAATGAAGTGAGAAGACAGAAGCTTCATCCATGCAAAGGTCTGAACAAAGGTGACACTTCTTTCTCCTAAGGAACATGAAAACCACTGTCTCCTCTTTTTTATTCACCAGCCTGTATTCTTTCTACATTTGCATGGATGTAAAAATATGGGCTAGCTTAGTCATCCATAGCAAGTGAAATGGATTTCCAGGCAACTGGAGACATTGGTGTTCTGCTCCAGCCTTCACTTGGTGTTTTACTTTGTCTGCTGGTGGCACAGCCCAGAATTGATCATACCATTGAATAATGATTAGGGAAATGATGGGTTAGGGAAATGAGTCCCTGCCATCTAGTAACCAAGTAGTGATTATAAGTGATAGAGATGCGGAATTCACATTTGGAAGTTCATTCTTTTCCCATCACCTACCCCTTACTGTATATCTCCGTGGTATTAAGGCTGGGCAAATCTTTCAAAAGTGGTGCTTTCAAAAATGTGAGAGACTGCCTCTTTTTGAATCATTATAGCAGCCATGTCTTTTTCCAGAATCACATGGCTGTTTTAGAAGCTGCCTCCATCTGATTCTGCAGGGCTAAACAGCTGTGGGTACATGAAGACTTGTCTCTGCCTTTCCTGTCACTACAGAAGTTGGGTACTAGTATTCCTTCAGCATCTAAACTGATTCATTTCTAGGCCTAAAACATGATGAAGATCATCTTACTTTTCTGAGTTTCCGTATGAAGAGGGTCAGAAGGAGCCAAAAGAGAGTGGCAGCTAAACCAGTGCAAACCAAGATGATGACTTCTATGTTGGACTTTTCTTCAGAGCCTGAAAAAGACATACATGAGAAGATTTCAACTCAAGGTCCATCGCCTCACCACTCCACCAAGCTTCACTTGCCATAAACCATGCATATATTTGAAAGCAACAGCCATTGGTTCTTTCACAGCAGTTAAGGGAACATCTGGAGAGATGGGTCCTATTTTGACCTCTTCACAGAGTGGCCAGATAGAAAAAGGGCAGGTACCTTCCATCTTCCACCTTTAATAATAATTGTGATGACCAGGGAACTTTGGAACTGGATTTGAAGTTTGACTCCTGCTGGTGACATGAACACATCATGTCGATGAAGGTTCTCAGTCATCCAGGTGGAACAGTCTGTGGCTTGAATCATGTCAACTGGATTTCTATTTTCTCAGTAGAAACGTTTCACTCCTTATCCAAAGAGCTTCTTCAGTCTGAGTAAAGTTAGTAAGGGAATCCTTAAATATGTTTCTAGGGTGGCTGTGTGACCTTGCACCTGGGGCTAGGTCATGGTTATTTTGAGATGTTTATTTCTAAGTCCCTTTATCATCTAAAGGAGGATCGTTAAGATTACCCTGCTGCTGTTGAGCTTGCGAAATGGTCTTAATCTTCCTAGGCACAGAAGACAAAGCAGGAAGGAAGATAGGGGAAAGGTTGTGCCTGAGGCCCCCACCTCTATTCAAGGAAGGATTTTCCAAGTTGGCATGAATGGATTCCTTGACCCCTCTCTCAAACCACCTATCTTCTCTGTCTAAAATGTGAATCTTCCTTCCTGCTTTGTCTTCTGTGCCTAGGAAGATTAAGACCATTTCGCAAGCTCAACAGCAGCAGGGTAATCTTAACGATCCTCCTTTAGATGATAAAGGGACTTAGAAATAAACATTTCAAAAATAACCATGACCTAGCCCCAGGTGCAAGGTCACACAGCCACCCTAGAAACATATTTAAGGATTCCCTTACTAACTTTACTCAGACTGAAGAAGCTCCTTGGATAAGGAGTGAAACGTTTCTACTGAGAAAATAGAAATCCAGTTGACATGATTCAAGCCACAGAATGAACACATCATGTTCTTGGCAATAATGCAGAAGCCATTTCCAGAATGTTTTTAGATACCCCAGTCTAGTCTATAGCCTGAGAATTTCCTGATACTCTCGCAGCCAAGTACTAACCAAATCAGCCTGCTTAGATTTGTTCAGAGTCAACCAAGGTTGAATAAAAGATGCCATTGCAGCTGACAATCCCTGTTAAAATGCCCTTTTTGATACGACTGCTAAAGTTGAAGGAGGGCTGTATTCTTTTTCTCTTTTTAACTAGCATCTCTGTGCTTGATTCAAGGGAACGATGTAAGAGTCCTGAATTTAGAGCTGGGCACTTCCACCTTTCTCTTTCCTTTCACACCACTGCTCTGTGCAAGTCTTTGTTTGGTTTTTTTAGTGTGCGGCGATATAAAATATGCATGACTTTTCCCCTTTTGCCAATGTTTCTTATAGGGCTGTGAGTTGGAGGAGAAAGCAAGATACTTTTGACTATGTAAAAAAAAATTACTTGCAGATGAAAATCCTAAAATTACAGTGGCAACAGCCAGATGTTTAACTATGGCTATAAAAACAAGGTTTTTAGTAACAAATCAATGAGTTGGGGTTTTAAGTGTATTCTGTAATATTTATTAAATATCTTATTTGCTAAACTGTTTTATCAAACGCCAAGCTCAGATTATATTTCTAACTTGCTTTTGGGCCTTTTGGCTGTAAATAGAATTGATTGAAGATAAATGGGAAACAAGCAAACAAAATTGTTCCACTGAAATGAATTAATCTGGGCTCTTTCTTTGCTACTTGAACTACTGTAATAGAAATCACATGTTTACGCATTCAGATTTTTGATATATTTGTAATAACATCTCAGATGCTTTCTCTGAGCCCTCTCCCATCTAGGGTTCTCCAGAAGTGTTCAGGCTGCCTGGGAGTGATGGGGGTTGTAGTCCCAGCACAAATTGTTGGAGACAAACCATTTCCTGCTGGCATCTCTCACCTTCTATTTTAATAAATGCCCGGGTACTGTCTTGACCCATCTCGTTGATAGCTTGGCATTCATAATGACCCTCATCATCCTTTTTCACTCGTTCAATCACCAAAGTATTGTTTTCCATGGAAATTCCTGGAAGAAGGAAGGGGATGGGTGAAAGAGAGGGAGAAAGGAACATTATTTTAAATGCATCTTGTACTAGAGAGCCTTTTTCCCAGGAAAATTGGTGCTGGAATCACATGGCCCCATTATGTAGCATCAGGCTAGAAATAGAAAGAAGGAACATGTGTGTGTGTGTGTGTGTGTGCACGTGTGTGTGTGTGTATAAAGTCAAGATGGTGGCCACAACCACGATCTTGGTGGCCACAACCATGACCTTGAGTTTTTTGATCTCCTCTCGGGATGCCTCTGAACGAAGGAGATCCAGAACAGATGGCGTTCCCTTCGTTTGAAGCTAATCATCAGCCCATCAGGTCCAATTTTACTTATGCTAAAAGCAGAGTCTCTCCAAGATTCCAGGGAGAGACCCTCTTCTGCATGTTGACATTTTTGAAAGTGGATTTTCTAGCAACCTCACACTCACTGGCACTGATGATGTTATCTAGTTGGGTAATGAAACGTCTGCAAGCAAACAACCAAGCTCAGAGAGCACCAAGGACTCTCAGTTCAACTCTGAGCTGCAGATATTCTCTTCTATTGAAATGTCTTTGTTACAGTAGATGTTGGTCTGTTAACTCCAACCCATACATTTAAATCTACCTGGAAGAGGATGTTCCTTTCAAACTTATGGCTTTTGCTCTGAATTTGTTGTCACCCTGGGTTCTGAAAACATTAAAAGAATCTAGGACATGGACATCTTCAAACCCGAGGTCTAATTTCCCACCACTTCTATGTGGTGATCCTAGGAATGGATTTACTTCTTCCCTTCTTTCTCCAGAGCTGAAATAACAGCACACCTTTACTTCAGCTCCATTTAACATTCTTCCTTCAGCTTTCTTCATGGGCAGATAATGCATTTTGCTTTACACATCTGTCCTTGTGTGTTCAGGGGAGTGGAATCAATAGCTCATATTCTTTTATGTGCATAACTTTGACCGCACCTTTGCTACAAGGCCTGCCAGAAATGGAACTGTTTTTATATTCAGACCATAATCTGAGCATTTTCAGCAGCATAGCTAAGTTTTGGACCATTGTTTGCTCTGCATGTCAATTGCTGGTACAAACAATTGTGTTTTGTTTTGGGACTGAACTGCAATTTGTGTGTGTGTGTGGGGGGGGTTAGGAATAACCCTTCACAGTGGACGCCGTGGATTGTATTGATGAGAAATTATTTTACATTTTTGTAAGCAAAGATTGGTTCTTTGAACTCCAATAAACCCTGTCTTGTCTGTCTGCCTGCCTGCCTGCCTGCCTGCCTGCCTACCTGGTCGGTCGGTCTGTCTGTCTGTCTGTCTGTCTGTCTGTCTGTCTGTCTGTCTGTCTGTCTGTCTTTCCATCCATCCATCCATCCATCCATCCATCCATCCATCCATCCATCCATCCATCCATCCATCCATCTCCTTCTGTGATTGTCTTACATCTGCATTATATAGCAACTGAGAGCCAGTTTGGTGCAGTGGTGAAGGTGCTGGCCTAGAAACCAGGAGACAGTGAGTTCTAGTCCTGCCTTAGGCACAGAAACTGGCTGGGTGAGGCCAGTCCCTCTCTCTTTCAGCCCAACCCACCTCACAGGGTTGTTGTTGTGGGGAAAATAGAAGGTGGGAGCATTATATACTGTATGTCACTGTGAGTTGTACAAAATAAAGGCAGGATTTCAATCTAATAATAATAACTGTGCCATCCTATACAACTCCAGGCATCCAAACACATCCTCTCCAAAAGGTCTATTAAGGGTCTGTTTTGTACAAAATGTTGTTAAGCTATATCAGTACTATAAATTGTAAAGCTACATTGAAACTCTGAAGTGTAACCATCCCCACCTGTGGTCTTCCCAACCTCAACTTTTTGAGAATTCATTCTAACGCTCTGGTGTTATCAGGTTGAGAAAAACTGTTATACATATATTAACCTGGTTCATATAGTCATGAACCATAAATCATGGTTGGTTTCCCCCATCAAGCAAAGCCATAAACCATGTTTTGCAAATGCATGGGCTGGATTCACACAACATGCCAAGCCAAGTCAAGCAAACCAATTATGCCTCACAGTAGTGCAATACAGTATGTGAACCCAGTCATTATCTGGGAGCATGTCCCATTGAGAGCAATGGAATTTGCTTTCTAAAATTGCGAAATATTCAGCTTGTTCCAATGGGGAGTCCCACAAAGGAAGACTTTCCCTCACTCTGCCATTTTATACTGTATCACAAATTCGACTGAAAGAAATGTGGGGGAAAAAAGATACCTCTTTTGCAAAGGAAAAACATTTTTGGAAAACTAGAGGAGAAATTTTGGCAGAGTATCTATATGGCCTTTCTGAAAATCCATAGCAACAGACAGTGTATTGTCTGCATTGACTGGAATCAGTTCTCCAAGAATTTGTTCTAGCAGGAGACGGCAATTGGGACCGGAATTTCCATCTCTAAGTGATGCGGTTGTGAAGCACAACACGTCGCTTAGTGACTGCAATCCCTGCAGTCCCGGTTGCCGTCATTAACTGAATCCCACCGTTGTTAGGCAACGCAACTTCCTGCCGGCTTCCCACAACCAGAGTCAGTGGGAAGGGTACAGTAATGGCTGCTGCTGGGTAGGGGAGAGAGCAAGGGGTACACGCAGGTGCACGCAGGTGCGTGAGGGTGCGAGGGAGTGCGCAAGAGGCGCAGCATGGGTCAGGGAGGATGTGCGCGTGTGGCCGGTGCAGCGCGAGTGCAGAGGGGCTGGGGAGGGTGTGCGGGTGGGGGAGACACCCCAGCGACTTGTGACTTTCCCTGGCAGCTTCCCCATTGACTTTCTGGGGAAGCCGGCAGGGAAGGTTGCAAATGGCGATCGTGCGATCACGGGGCACTGCAACAGGTCGTAATTGCGAGTGGTTGCCAAGCACCCAGATCACGATCACGTGACCGCGCGGGTGCTGGATGGCCAGAACTCCGAGGACCGGTTGTAACCACCATTAGCCGTCATAACTTCGAATGGTCACTGAACAAATGGTCGTAGGTCGAGGACTACCTGTAGTTCATCCTGGACCTGCTAGGATGGGAACTGAGCCTGGGTCCTTGGAGATGGAAAACGTGCATTTTCCTACTGACGCACGATTCCCCAGTGGGTCACCTCTGCTCTTATCAGAAAGAAAGCTACAGCAGCAACAGACATCTCAGAAGTTTCCCCCATCTTTCCCCCATCTTCCTCCCTGCTTTGTCTTCTGTGCCTAGGAAGATTAAGACCATTTCACAAGCTCAACAGCAGCATGGTGATCTTAACGATCCTCCTTTAGATGATAAAAGGACTTAAAATAACATCTCAATATAACCATGACCTAGCCCCAGGTTTAAGGTCACACAGCTACCTAGAAACATATTTAGGATTCCCTTACTAACTTTGCTCAGACTGAAGAAGCTCCTTGGATAAGGAGCGAAACGTTTCCACTGAGAAAATAGAAATCCAGTTGACATGATTCAAGCTACAGACAATTCCACCTGGATGACTGAGAACCTTCATAGACATAGAGACATCTCAGAAGGCTCACCTGAGGCAGGGGCAATGCGGTGCCCGTTTTTCAGCCAAGCAACAGCAGGTTTGGGGGTCCCGTTGACTTTGCACTCCAGAACGATGGTCCCACTCACATTAACCTCCAAGTCGGTGAAGTTCTCCATAATGTAAGGCACCGTCTTAACTGCAAACAAAGGGAAAATGACGTATTTTCCACCAAAATTTTTGCACTTCTGTGGTCACAGAGACAACCTTTTCCCCAAACAAAAGAAAATAAGAAAATTGTAAAGATCAAATCAACACAGCTTGGAAGCCACAGAGATTTAAAAATAAATGTTTGCTCCTAAAACAAAGATTTAATTTTTAATATGAACAAGATCCTCCTCCTCCGGGACCCAGTTCCACCCCAACCTTTCAGAAGACAGTGCTGAGCCCAAAAGGAATGTGTGGCAGGTTAAAATGGTGGTGGTTGTTGTTTTGTAAAATGACTCATCTCAGATTATTTATGACCCATTCAGAATGAAAGCAAGTTTACAAGGCATGTTTTGCCTCTCCCAATAGTATTTGATTTTCTTCTCAAATATCCTTTGTCCCCTGGGCTTTCTGACATGCTGTTTTGTTCTCTGAATTAGTTCTGGTTCGTCTGATTTTTAAAAACTAACTTACTTTGATCACTGCTTTCTATCTTCCGGTAGAGCAGCAAAAAGTAGAAACTTTTTCTTTCTTTGTTCTTCCCAGGCTGAAGAAATTATATCATTTTTACTGATTTGACACCATCTCTAGTACTAATTGCATCTGACTTCCTACCAGAAATTAATGATGGAGAATTTGGAAAGGCCGCTTGTATGCAACTCTGCTTGATTAGTATGTTTTCACATAATTATCCAAAAACATACAGATACTGGAGATGGGTTGCATTTCAGGGTCCATCTGCAAAGGCTGCACCTGTGTGTAAATTGGAATATTGCCAAAATGGCCTTGTTTGGAATTTTACAACACAGTAATTCAAAACTGCATGTAAATAAGTCTGTATTAGGGAAAAGTAAGGGAAAAAAGAGCATTCTATTAGATAAATGTATAGGGCACATGCTGGCTAGGAATGCCAGGAATTGTGGCCCAAAGACCATCTCCCCCCCAATCTTAAGGAAGTTGATTTAATACAACCCAGGATTCCTGATGAAGGTTCAGGAGAGAGAAAGAGATACGCTTCTCAACACGGTTCATAACGAAGGTATGGTGACAATGGATGAGGAGTCCCCAATCTTTTTGGCCCGGTGGGCACATGTGGAATCTTGAGAACAGAGATTCCTAGAGCCCTCCGTCTAGGGAGGGGATAGGCGGGGTATAAATACGTAAATAAATAAATAAAATAAATAAACATGTTGTGGGCATTTTCACAAAATGCCTCCAGTGGGAGATGGCCAGGTTGAAGAAACTGATTTACCAAAATGCCCTTCTCTGAATAGGAGGCACATTTCCAAGCTAAGCACATTCTATCCTTTTTATAGTTTAAGAAGCCCTATGAGGCCTGTTTATCACCCACACTGGGAGACTGCTAGTTTTGCTAGAAGATAGATAGATAGATAGATAGATAGATAGATAGATAGATAGATAGATGATAGATAGATAGATAGATAGATAGATAGATAGATAGATAGATGATAGATAATTTCAGGATGAAAATTAATCTGCTTAAGGAAAAAGAGGTTGGGCTTCCTTTCTATAGTGATTTATTATTGGCAGAGCAACGCTGTTCTGATCTGTTCAGATATAGAATTAAATGCTGATTACTAGGAGCTGTTGCCTTCAGAGCCTGTGGCCTCCCATTAGTACCTCTAAGTATGGGTATCTGCAAGGAGACCAAAACTGAAGTACTTTGGCCACATAATGAGAAGACAGGATACCCTGGAGAAGCTGATGCTAGGGAAAGTGGAAGGCAAAAGGAAGAGGGGCCGACCAAGGGCAAGATGGATGGATGATATTCTGGAGGTGATGGACTCGACCATGGGGGAGCTGGGGGTGGTAACCGCCGACAGGAAGCTCTGGCGTGGGCTGGTCCATGAAGTCACAAAGAGTCGGAAGCGACTGAACGAATAAACAACAACAAGGAGACCAGAGAGGGAATTGATCCAGCTATGACCGATAGATGTTACATCAGCTCTGTAATTTGCAGAATGATGTCATGATGCATGTGACATCCCTCTGGCTTCTAACAGAAGCTTTTGCATCTAGATATCCACAGAAATATCAAGTTGGCCATTGTGTTAGACTAAAATCTTGGTCTGATCAGTTAGAGATCTTCTTAGGTTCTTACATTCTTACTAATTCCCACTCTTAAATCCAGAACTGCACAAGGTGAGGCCCACCAAGCTGAGCACCATCTACCAGAATTGTTGTAGGCCACCAGAAACTCAACAAAACTGCCTAAAACCCTCCCAGCCTTTTCTGATATGGCAGAAAAAGGAACACTGTGTGGCAGGTGTCAATGCACGCTGGGTCTTCTTACATCTTGTTTCTTTCTGCGATATTCCTGAGGAAATGCTCCACCATATTCCCGTAAGAACCCGATGCTGCTGCCAGCCACCCCACTTACATTTAATGCTGAGCAAAGTGCTTTTCTCCAGCTGCTTGGTGGTGTTCCGGTAGCTCAAAGCTCGACACCTGTAAAGCCCTGCATGAGCCTGGGAGACATTGTGGATGTCTACCACTAAGGAGATGGAATAGTTGTCCACTTTCTTCTGGGTGAGAGCCTTTGGGACTTCCTGCAAGGTGGGGTCATACCAGGTGAGGTGGTCATAAAGGTACTTGGAGCACTTGCAGGTCATCTGCACATGGCTGGTCACAATCGCTGTCTTTTGCGAATCTGCCTCTAGACTGGACTGCATGTCTGCAAGAAACACAGAGGACAAATAATTTGGCACAAAATGCAGCTGGGTAGATGGAGGACTTCCTTATTTCCACCAAGTTCCCTTCAGAGGGAGGCCCATCTTGCTTCTACATAACAACTTTCTGGAAGACGATGAGAGTTTCCTTTTTAGAAGGCCTTCACCATCAACTCCTGCTTGCTGTTTTTTTTTAATTGTTGTGTTCTCATATTTTAATCCCTTTTTTGACAGCAGCTGATGATGATTTTCTTTAGCTGCTGACTTCTGATTTACATTTGCCTTTTAGAGAATAATATCACGGTTATTTGGTGTGAGCTGCCTAGAACTTTACGTAGGAGATTTATAATCTCCCCTTATGAGGATTATAAAAAGAGACAACTCTTCATTTTAATGTGACAGAAGGGGAAAAGGGGCAGTAGTCAGATTAGCTACATTTGATCAATTTAACCTGAATGAAATGTATGGGTTAAATTAACTTCAGCCACATTTGGGTTTCACCCTAAGGATGGCCCTTGACCTGAAAAATTCTGTGCTTCTACCAGATATTTTTGGGGCTGTGGGTGTCATGCACATTCTTTACCTGTGATATAGAACCTGATGCTCCTCTCTTCGATGCCCACCTTGTTGGAAGCCACACAGTAATAGATTCCTGAAACGTTGCTTGCTGTTGTGGTTAGAGTGCTTAAGACCTGTCAAAAGGAAAAAGAGAAAGTGGTTGTTTTCTGCTGAAACATCTCCCGTTATCCACGAAAAGCTGCAGGGACATTGCTCAGTGACTTAGAATAAAACAGACTTGGCATTTCAGTTTGTTTACAGTCTAAGACTGAGCATAAAAATATATCGAATACTGCAGATTATTCATGAATGAAAAGCACAGGATGGGCCTGAAACAATTAATGGTATCAAGAAGGCCTGAAACAACTTGCATAAACCTTAGCGATTGATAAAAAACTTGCTTCCTTGGAGGTATCTGGAAATTGGTCCCACAGGAGGAGACTGGTGATCATAAAAGCAGTTAAATTTTCTAAGAACTGCTAATATAAAATCCATTCGCCATTGGCCAAGGATGCTCCAGTGTTGCTTTTGGATCTTTCAATCCATTGTGAAATCTGCCCAAGCATTACCACTTGGAGATTTTATTCAAGCTAAAAAAAAAAGACTTGGAGGGATAAAAGATAGATTTCCTTGTAGGGCAAGTAGATTTCCTTGTAGGATATGTGCAAGAATTTTCACAACTCAAAACCCTGTACTATAATTGGGCTGTAGGCATAGACAGACATAATTAGGGAGAAACCAATTATGTCACTAAGACGGCACAACACAGTATCTTCTTACCCAGAAGTCAATCAATGTAACCTTATTTTTGAACAGATGTGTGCGTGATAAAGTTAGTGTAGAGGCAATGCAAAAGACCACTGTATTTCGGGGAGTTTAAGTGACACATTTTGATTTCTCCTTTATATTAAAAAAAGTATAGAAGTTTAGAGTTCATTCTGAGCTGTTTAACCTGCTTATTTTTCACTTTTACTTAGAAGTGGGTGGGGGGGAGAAGAGAAAACCCCGAGATTGTTAGGGCCAGACTTTGATAAAAACCTTAGGATTGCCTCTTGAGTTTGGAGCTTGGCCACAGACCTAGCGCTGGGTGCTGGATGCAAAATTGGATTGGGGACTCTCTGAGAGCTGATGTCAGGATTGGACATACTGTATAAAGACAGGTTTGCAGATGTATATGGAGGCATGCACACATGCCCACCGCAACCCAATATGATATTAGAAAGATGCATAGCCAACAGGCAGTGGGCAAGTCATTTCCCCAGAAGAAGAAAGCTTGAGTAACAAAATTGCTGCCTAATTATTCCAAGGGATTCTTCTTATTAAAAGAGAAATTCATTTTCTATGAATTTTCAGATTAAAATAGATATGCAACCAAAGTTTGATGCCCTTACTGAGCCAACACTGCATCTGCATTTCCCACCACAGTCATGGAACCCGAGAAGACTGTACATGTAGTGCTGAGTCCTGGGAACCCATACTCCCTCTTCCCAAACAAAACAAGGATGGAAGGGTGTAAAGAAGTGTATGTCTGCATGGGCAACTTGCACACTTCATCTACCACATATCCAAATCACATGAAGAGTAGAGGTGCCGCAAGACAGCTTTTGCAGACCCACCAACCCATGAAGGTTCCAGTAGAAGAGAATATCTGCAGCTCAGGGTTGAACTGTGGAGTCCTTGGTGCTCTCTAAGCTTGGTCGTTGGCTTGCAGACGTTTCATTACCCAACGATTTCCTAGTTGGGTAATGAAATGTCTGCAAGCCAACGACCAAGCTCAGAGAGCACCAAGGACTCCACAGTCCATGAAGGTCCAGCCGTTTAATAAAAGGAAAATGGACCCAAGGATGACTAGCAATGATTCTAGTTTCACTTCCTAAAGTTCTCTCAGGAGGTTTGAACTGAAGCCCTGGCATTTTTTTCCTGCTAGTTTTACTAAAGAGGACAGATTACATAGACCAGATTGGAGTTGATTGTAGGGGTGATGGTTTGATATGAATCTGTATTATAGTTTTATTTGTATTTACTCATATTCACTTGTATGTTTATAATGCCTTTTTTATTTTAACTTCTTTTTTACTTGATATGGTCAAAAGACTAAATCAATAAAGTATCTACACTGCTAGTTTTAACTTGTAAAATGAATGATCCCAAGGCAAAATACTGATTTGGATAATATCGATGGGCTGCAGTATTAGATCCTCTAAAATTTTTACCACACTATCTGCCACACTCATCTTCTAGTCTTAACTTCCATTTTGCTTTCAGCTTTTCCTCTGTTATTTTTTGAGTAATGTTAAAACTCAAGCAAAACAACGAGGTTAACTTCTAGATCAAAGCATTCTACCTTGAACAGCTGGCAACCATTCTTCCTTAAAAAAATCAGAAATAGTTTGTCGGGATTGCCTTGGAAAATTTCCTGTTTCCCAATGCTCCTAGTTCCAGAGTTCCTGGAAGGGAATGAATTTCATTCTTGCTCTTATTGTCACCCAAACATGAAATCAATTAAATGTTGATTAGGAAACAAAAGGCTTTCTTTTTTCTTTGATATGGTTCTGATGAAAAATGCAAAGTAAAAATTAACTCAAATGGTAATGATTGATTCTTGCATAAGGCAGCCATTATAAGTGGAAGAGTTTCCAACCTGGGATGGCAAATTTGAGTTGTTCTCGCTATTCAAAGGGCAATCTAAGTTGTATCTTCTATCTCCCTTCTGGAGAAATAGTGGGGCATGTTTTGGTCAATACAATTCAGCAGGACTGGTAGGTGCCAAGCTTTCGAAACCAGCCCCAAACTTTGCATATTTGCCCAGGTTATTTCAGCACAATCTATTTTTTTTCTTTAGAGAACCCAATTTATTTATTATATTTGGCAGGCCATATTTCCTGGAGAATCTTGGACAATATCTCAGACTCTCTCCTTGATTTTATCTTCACAGTGATCCTATGAAGATTAGAGTGAGATGACGTGACTTCTTTTAGGTCCCCTTCTAATTTCACACCTGAGAAGAGAATTGGACTCATATCTCCTTAGTCCTAGTCCAACCACTCTAAACATTATAATAACGGTAACGGTCAACTTTTTTTCCAGCTTGGGAGAACATATTTTGCCTTTATGCCCTGTCCTGGGAGCTACAGTTGAGGTGATCAGTGTTGCCATGATGTCTAGAATGTGCACAGGAATGAGATTTTTAGTCCTTAACCTTCTCAGGGCTCTGGGACCTACAACTGTGCTCCTTGGCTTACAACCACAGCTGCAGGTTGCCTATCATGTCTTCTCACATGCGAGGTTTCCATTGAGGCTCCTTGTGTTCAGTCATACTTACTTCCAAGTAAGTGCACAAGGATTGCCTTCATCAAAAGAATTATCTTTTGTTTATCTGTTTATCTAAGTGGGTATTATAAACCACCCAGTTTATTTAATACAAGCCTCTTAGGAGTCTACAATGGACTAGCACAGGGTTTCTCAACCAGGGTTCTGTGGTACCCTGGGGTTCCGTGAGAGGTCACTAGGGGTTCCATGGGAGATCACGATTTATTTAAAACATTATTTCAAATGCAGGCAACTACACATTAAAGAGGTAAGTTTCATTCTTTATTTTCAGTTTAAGAACCATGAAATGAATAGAATAATTTTGTCACTTCTGGCCTCGATTTGAGCCTGAATGTGCAGGGCTTCCCCGAGGCTCGAAAAATATTTCAAGGGTTCCTCCAGGGTCAAAAGGTTGAGAAAGGCTGGAGTAGCATAGGTATGATGTAAACACTGCAGTGGTGCAGTACTTGGGAATCATTCACCCCAAAATGCTTTTGCGTATGTGGGACTGTGAACACAGCAGCTCCCTGCACATCTGCCAGTAGCTGTGTCTTTTTCTGGAGTTGTACAATCCTGGAGAGAGACACAGCTGCTTTGAGGTGTGCTACATTTGCACACCCACATGCACAGAAGAACTATTTTGAAGATCCAGTTCAAAGAGCTGCAGAGCCCTAGTAAGTACATAAATAAAAATTAGTGCAAAAATTCCCAGGAGATCAATTACTCCACAGCTCTTAAATCTGTGCAGATAAGGAGTCTGAAAGCATGCAGTCTAAATAAGAAACATCTTAGCAGTACCTCTGTTTACTCCCAGGGTGACTTTATGATCAAAAAGAGAATAATTTATTATTGAAATGAGGGAGTAGGCCAGTGTTATTTAATTCTGGATCAAATTATTAGCTTCTTGCAACTACTTGCAGATAAATAATGGAAAAGAAGCTACCTGATTATGGATTTATTAAGGCTACAGAAATGTAGTTTGGTCTAGTGGTTAAGGCTCCAGGCTACAAACCAGGAGACTGAGAGCTCTAGTCCCGCCTTAGGCATGAAAGCCGGCTGGGTGACCCTGAGCCAATGACATTCTCTCAGCCCTAGGAAGGAGCCAATGGCAAACCAGGAGACTGAGAGTTCTAGTCCCGCCTTAGGCATGAAAGCCAGCTGGGTGACCCTGAGCCAATGACATTCTCTCAGCCCTAGGAAGGAGCCAATGGCAAACCAGGAGACTGAGAATTCTAGTCCTGCCTTGGGCCAGTCGCTCACTCTCAGCCCAACTCACCTCACAGGGTTGTTGTGGGGAAAATAGGAGGAGGAAGGAGTATTAGGTATGTTCGCCACCTTGAGTTATTTATAAAAATAATAAAGGCGGGATAAAAAAATCTTTAAAAATCTTATTTAAAATTTATCTAGACCCTTAGTCTGTTTGTAACTCTCTAAAATCAACCTTTAAACCCCCCTTTTGCTGTTTATTCAAAAAAAATTCTTCTCTTGCACAGGTAAAGGTGGGCAAAAACATCACTTCAAAGCCTTGGGAGCAAAAGCAATACCTGTTTCAGAAGTTAGAGGCTTGATATCCTAGAACAAATTGGAACCTTATCCAGAAAATGTCATCCACGTTGAAAAAGAACAGGTCCCCAGATTTTGTCAAGATGACAAGGGGAAATCTCTAGTCCAAGTGTACAATGATGGAATATGATGCTGTAATCTTGCAACCTTATTATAATATCATGCAGCTTTTGGCCCATGTTCAGGACACCATGGAGTGGAGTCTCCATAAAATCTTGTCCTGCTTCCACCACATTAGTCTGCAGAAACGGTCAGGTGCCAGGTATACAGAATGCCCTACCAGTAGGAACATTGGTGACGCAGGTCCTCTATGGATGGGTGTGTAGAAATGCAAGGTATTTCCAGAAATTTAAAGCACTAGGGAGAGACTTGCTGTTCTCCTCCCTGTTTAATTGGCAAGAAAAAGAAACCCTCAACAATTGAGGGAAATTTGAAATACAGTATAGGCAATAGCTATTTTTATCACCCTTTACAGAGATGGCGTCACTGAGTTACTTTATAAAAAGTATGCATAATAATAATAATAATAATAATAATAATAATAATAAAAAAAACAACAGAGATGAGCACCGGCCCCTAGAGTCGGACACGACTGCACAAATGTGCGGGGGGAACCTTTACTATCATGCATAACTTGGGTTGGTCATAGAACTCTATTTGATGTATAAGATTGGAAAGTATAATCTATTTAGGCAAACATTATAAATGTCCTGGTGAACATTTCTGTTAAGTTTTGCTGGAAATGGTGCCACAAACTCCTGAAACAGAAGCAGGCTGAAAACAGAACTTCGTAGCTTTTACAAATCTTTTTGGGCCATAAAGGTTTGTATCAAAATGTAAGAGAAGCAACACTGTTCTTAGCCATTTTGTGTATCGTTTTGAAAAGAAAATATTAGGAAATATTTCACAGTTCATGTTCTCATTGTTTAAAGCCTGGGGGGGAAAGGAGACCCCCTCCATTTCAAATTCCCAGTTGCTTTCCCTGCATTTTCTTATTTCTAGTCAGAGCCACCCATGAGTTGGACTGAACTGACTGAACACAGACATGCTTTTTTTCCCCTTTCCCTCCTGGTCAAGTGGGCATTCTTCCAAATAAAGTCTTACGCTACAGCTACATTTTATTTTTTAAGAAAGTTGATAGGACCTATGTGGGACCCAGAGGCATTTTTGTAAATAAAGTTATTTCTAGGACCTTGTGTTTGTGCTGTGGAATGAGCCAGTTTCCCATGGACTATTGGTTTTAATTAAGAAGGTCAAACTAAATTCAAGTAGGCAGATGGCCTGGCCGTCAAGGGCAGTTCCCCTTGGAGAGTCACAGTCAATCACTACAGACAGAATTGTGAGAAAGCAACTGAGATCATGGCTCAAGGAGATCGTTTAGACCCAACTCTTTTCTGGGAGCCAAAGCTGAGAATCCCCTTGGCTCTTCTGGGTCCTTGTATCAACCTCAAGTACCAGATACCAAACTTGAAAGCACTTTTGAAGGACAACCTGCATCATAGGGCCTAATTTACAAGGAACTGAACTGCTGTTTAGCATTGCTTTATTCTCAGCTGTTTTAGGGGATCTGCTACCTGTAAAGTGGAGTCCTAAAGGTAAAGGTTCCCCCCGCACATTTGTGCAGTCGTGTCCGACTCTAGGGGCCGGTGCTCATCTCCATTTGTTAGCCGAAGAGCCAGCGTTGTCCGAAGATGCTTCCACGGTCATGTGGCTGGCATGACGCACGTAGAACGCTGTTACCTACCCACCGAAGTGGTACCTATTCATCTACTTGCATTTGCATGCTTTCAAATTGCTAGGTTGGCAAGAGCTGGAGCGAGTGCGGGAGCTCACTCCGCACGCAGGGCTAGGGATTAAAATCAGGCAGTTTTAAGAGCGGCAGGAGAGGTCCACCTAAAGATTCATCCCTCCTTGTCATGGATGCATTTGTTGGCCACTGGAGAAACAGCTTTTGCATCTGTTACTCCCAACTATAGAAGTTGTGATCTGCTCCCCAGATTGTACTGCTTCTAATAAAGGACTCAAAGTGTCGCTCGGTCTTTTAAATATGAGTTAGTTCTGATAGGGGTTTTAATTGTTTTATTGAGATGATGATGATGATGATGATGATGATGATGATGATGATGGGGGGCTTCCTATGGTCAAAAAGGTGGGATATAACTGCACCAACAACAGTAATGATTACCTCAATAGCAACATTACAACGTGGCAGGGGTATGCGTCTTGCCCTTCCTATGGCTATGTTCCCACAACATGTTAAAAGCTGGATCAGTGGAAGGGTTAGAACGTCGTGAGAACTCTAAAAAGAGGTCAGCTGACCCAGTCAGTTAACTCTTAAACTGGCAGATTTAACATCTTACGGCCAACTAGTTTTTAGATTTTGCAGTCCAGATCTGATAAGTCCTAGATGAATGTCTGAAGTGGACCTACAAGGGTGGTGTACTTTGGCTACCAGCAGCACATTCCTTAAGAGCTGCTTTTTGTTTTGGTTTTGAAATATCTACATTCCTACCAGCTTCACTGTCTCTGAAATGCAACGAAACCAAGCAACATACAGTAAATGGTACACTGGGAATTTCTCTCCAGCCGCTCTGTGATGCAAGAGGATGGGCAGTTCAAGGAATGCAAGGCACATGAGAAAGTGGATCCAATCTGAGCTAATTCCAACACCATACCACACTCAATTAAAGACTGGCTGTCAGAGCCTCTGACATTTTTACTATTTTATCTGGCTAACCAAACACCAATAAAAGTACTTTCTAGGATAGGGTGGGGAACAAATGGGTCTGTTTGCTGAGAGATCTATTTCTGATGGGAATGAGAACTGCAGATGATAAGCTTATGTTGCCTCTCTCATCACTGAGTTATTTACAAAGTTGTAGGACATCATCAGAACAATTTGCTTTCTCCAGATATCCACCAACATGATTATAGCTTTATTGAAAGACTGGCTTCCCTAATGAGACTTGATGGGAAGATGTTTGGAATTCAGGCCTATGATAATTTGGCTTTATTAATCTTCACTGAGAGATAGAATCAGCAGCGTTCACGGGGTGGTCAAAATTTGTAAGATGGTGGGTGCAGCTTTGCAATAGAAGTTCTTCCTTTTTTGTATTTGCATGCCAAAGAAGAGGGTCTCAGTTATGATGCTGTACCAGCCATCTTGCAGACACTGACACACACACACACATCCCTGCAGATGTTCATAGATACAATGGACAAAAAACCATTTAAAAACCAACAGGCCAGGAATGAAACAAAACCTTAAATTCTAAAAGGGTGCAATCTCTTACGTTATGGTCTATTGATCTGTTAACTCACTAAATATGAGCTGAAAAAGAATATAGCAGTATTAAAACCTGAATCATGGCAAAAACATGATGAATGATTCTCAACTGTTGGCATTTGTAATCTAATTTGCCTCTTGGCTTTAGCCTAGGCTGACCATATGTCCCGTTTTGAACGGGACAGTCCCGTTTTTTAAGCATTTTTCAACCGTCCCGTCGTTTTCATTAAAATCTCAATTTTGTCCCGTTTTTCAAACCCAGCAGGAATGGCGCGGAAGGAGGATCCGAGCCGGAGCGTGGACCAGGGGCGGGGTTTGCAGGCGGGAGCCAGTTGCGTGGACCGGGGGCGGGGTTTGCAGGTGGGAGCCAATCTCGCGGACTGGGGGGGGCTTTGCAGGCGGGAGCCAATCGCGCAGACCAGGGGCGGGGACCCCTGTCTTTTTCATGAATACGGAATGTTACATAAGACCCCGTCCTGTTTTGCCATCCTGAAATATGGTCAGCCTACTTTAGCCATTGATGCCTGAATGTGTACTCACCGCCTTGTTTTTGGCCTGAGTGTGTGAAAACTCTTGTGCATAGGCTGTTTGTAGAAAGATGCCATTCTGCACATGAACAACATTTCAGAGCATTTCTGTGTTATTGTTCAAAAGCATTCACACAGAATAGTAGTATGTACATTCTGAATATCCGTGCCTGTCTATAAATAATAACATTGGAGTTTCAGAGTAAAGGGAAATCAAAAATAAGAGAATCAAGGCCTGGTCTTCACTGCATAAATTATAATCAGCCTGATTTCATTTTTATTGGGGATGGGGTATCACCCGAAAACACAAGCCTAATTTGTTTTGTGGCTGAGAGGATTTCATGCTTGTGAATTTCATAATCGGGTATCTTTTGCAAGTTTGAATTAGCGGCATACTGTAGGTCTTTTACCCCTAAGCGATTTTAGATGAGATAAAAACAAAAGAAGAAGAATTAAAGATATGTATAGTCGAAGGCTTTCAAGGCCGGAATCCGATGGTTGTTGTGGGTTTTCCAGGCTGTGTGGCCATGTTCTGGCAGTTTTTGTTCCTAACGTTTCGCCAGTCGCTGTGGCTGGCATCTTCAGAGGACAGGAGCACAGCTAGAAGATCCACTTGGGCACAGAGAAAATCTTCTAGCTGTGCTCCTGTCCTCTGAAGATGCCAGCCACAGTGACTGGCGAAACGTTAGGAACAAAAACTGCCAGAACACGGCCACACAGCCTGGAAAACCCACAACAACCATCAATTAAAGATATTCCAGAAAAGAAAAATATTTCACAACAAATTAAACAAAATAAACTTCCTCTTCCGTTTTCAAGGACTTTCTTTGTTTATCCTTGCTTGCCAGAAGCTGGCTGGGAAGGTCGAAAATGGTGATCACATGACCACAGCGTGCTGCAATGGTCATAAATGCAAACTGGTTGCCAAGCGCCCAAATAGTGACCATGTGACCATGGGGATGCTGCAACGGTCATAAGTGTGAGGACCGGTCATAAGTAGTTTTTTCAGCACTGTCGTAAGTCTGAACCATCACTATACGAATGGTTGTTAAGCGAGGACTGTATTTTCATCAGGTGTGACTAGGAGACCTCACTTAAAAGTATTTGGAGTAAAATGAATGGATTAAAAATTAAAGTTTTGTCACGGGTAATTCAGACCTTACGTGGTATCCCTCTTTCTTTTGCCTTAAAATGTGTTTTGGAGAATCTAATGCCCTGTTTCAGGGCAGGGGCATCTGCATGGGGGGTGTCAAAAATGTCAAGATGATGTTGTGACACTGTGATTGAAGCCCCTCCCTTTTTTATGTGCATCACTGTCAGAGAAGGAAGTTTTCACTTTTCAGTTTTAAGTTTAGGTGACAAGATATATTTTCTTTCTCAGGTTCATAAATGGTGATGTGGCCAACTGAAAACCTTCACAGGCACACAGGCACACCTGGTTGCTCGTTACAAACCGCAGGTGTTAAGGAAATGTTATGTCCCTGTATCTTTTCTCTATTAATGTTGTGACTTTTATATTATTGTGGCTTTAAGAAGAAAATCACCTTCCGATTTTCCCTTGTTTTAGTCATGGCCATCTTGGGCTTAGGAAAGGGCAGCTTGACCATCACCGGTTCTCCATTCTTGTTCCTCTGCCCTGAATTCTCCTCCCAGCTCTTCCATTGTTATTCCAATCTGTCTTCAGCATTGATCTCTCAGATGGAGCTCAGATAAGATGGGCCTTCACCTGACCACGAGCATAAGGTAAAGGTAAAGGTTCCCCCCGCACATTTGTGCAGTCGTGTCCGACTCTAGGGGCCGGTGCTCATCTCCGTTTGTTAGCCGAAGAGCCAGCGTTGTCCAAAGACGCTTCCACGGTGATGTGGCCGCATGATGCGCGCGGAACGCTGTTACCATCCCACCGAAGTGGTACCTATTCATCTACTTGCCTTGCGTGCTTTCGAATTGCTAGGTTGGGAAGAGCTGGGGCGAGTGCAGGAGCTCACTCCGCCACGCGGGGCTAGGGATTTGAACCTCCGAACTTGCGATCTTCCGATCGACAAGCCTGGCGTCTTACCCGCTGAGCCACCACGCCCCTCGATCACGAGCATACATTGTTTGAAATCCTCCATGTTGACACTCCTCAAGGCTTTTCTTAAGTGTCTATATCCCAGTAAGTCCTGTGAATCATTCTCTCCGGCCCTGTTCCTGATGGCTGTTAATAGTTCAATGTCTTGACCCATAATCCTATCAAGATATTCCTTCTCTCATTATTTCTATAAATTCCTCTCCTTTTTTGCATTGTCCTATTGATTGAAAGTTTACCTCTGTACAAGAAATGTCTAAAAACCTGTATCTTTATCCTGTAGTGGGAAATGCTACTCTTCTCCACTCCTAGTGATTTAACAGACCTGATCATGTTGGCAGTAAATACCAAACTGGTTTGCCCTGGCCTTCTTCTGACAAGCTTTTCATCTCTCAGTCTAGCCAAAGCCTTGATTGATCGATCAATTGATTGAATACGCAACCCAGCAACTCTATATTGGGTGGTTCCTAATGGTCTCCCATCTACAGTACTATCTAGTTGGCTGTTGTGGGTCTTCCGGGCTGTGTGGCCGTGTTCTGGAAGTTGTGGTTCCTAACGTTTCGCCAGCATCTGTGGCCAGCATCTTCAGAGGGCAGGAGCACAGACAGAAGCGAAATCTCTGTGCCCAGGTAGAGTCTCTGTGCCACAGAGAGTTCGCTTCTGTCTGTGCTCCTGCCCTCTGAAGATGCCAGCCACAGATGCTGGCGAAACGTTAGGAACCACAACTTCCAGAACACGGTCACACAGCCCGGAAGACCCACAACAGCCATCAAACTCCGGCCGTGAAAGCCTTCGACAATACATAGTACTATCCAGGCCTAAACTGATGAGCTTCCAGTGCAGATCAGATCAGCCAGGCGCTAAGTGAAATGGTTTGAGTGTTAACACTTTGATTTTATATGTAAACATAGTTCTGTTTAATACATGAGGAATGCATACTTTTATGGGGTCTTTCTTCCTCCCCTCATCTTTTACTGTTGAAGAAAATAAAAAAGAAAAGAAAGAGTAAAAAGATGCTAGGAAAATGGAAAATGATGGAACAGTCATTCCTATTTTAATCAGGAAAACTCTTAACATTATTTGGAAGGAAGGGAGGGAGGGAGGGAGGGAGGGAGGGAGGAAGGAGAGACAGAGGGGGGATGGATGGATGGATGGATGGAGGGAGGGAGGGAGGGAGGGAGGAAGGAAGGAAGGAAGGAAGGAAGGAAGGAAGGAAGGAGAGACAGAGGGGAGGGAGGAAGGAAGGAAGGAGAGACAGAGGGAGGGAGGGAGGGAGGGAGGGAGGAAGGAAGGAAGGAAGGAAGGAAGGAGAGACAGAGGGAGGGAGGGAGGGAGGAAGGAAGGAAGGAAGGAAAGAAGGAAGGAGAGACAGAGGGGGGGAGGGAGGGAGGGAGGGAGGGAGGGAGGGAGGGAGGAAGGAAGGAAGGAAGGAAGGAAGGAAGGAAGGAAGGAAGGAAGGAAGGAGAGACAGAGGGGGGAGGGAGGGAGGGAGGGAGGGAGGAAGGAAGGAGAGACAGAGGGGAGGGATGGAGGGACGGAGGGAGGGAGGGAGGGAGGGAGGGAGGAAGGAAGGAAGGGATTCTTAAAACCACTTTGCATTCTTCGCTCCTTCCCTAAAAAGGACATTTTCCCAAATCGGAGAAAGTGAGATTTTGTGTAGTATTTGCTCGATCCCTGTGTTCTCTGGGGCTGTGCCACATACAGAATACCAAACATGGCTGGGATGGTGGTTCGAGGGAAGATCGGAGGCTGTGAAGCGAACGGCGCTTTCGGCTCGTTCACTGTGAGAAAGCTCATGGCAAAAGTGTCCCTTGCATGTTCTCAGGCTTGAGGCCAAAAGGGTTGGGGAGTGACTCATGCATTTTTGGAGAGTTCTTCGGAGAGGGAGGGGGGAGTGAGTGATGTCACGGTCAGAGCCTAGCATTCCAAAAAACAGAACTGAGCTGCAACTGATCCCAGGGTGGAAAAATCCCAGGCATGTCAAGAATTTGGTACTAGGAAGCCTTTAGTCCCTGGGAAATTCAAGGAAGGAGAACTGAGCACATCCCACATGCTTCAATTTTACCTTTAACATATTGCCATGTGTAAACTGCATATTTTTGATGTCCTTGATCCTGTTGGCTAAATATGGAGTTTCATGGTTGATGTTTTTCTGCACCTTGATTTTTTCCCCACGTTGGTTGCATCTAGGAGGAGGGGAGAAAAAAAGAAAATTGAAATGGCAGCATCTATTCTGCCCATTCCTGGCTTGTAGAATGATTTTGGGAGACTTAAGGAGCCTTCCCCAACCCCACATCTTCCAGCTGTGGGATTACAACTCCCATGATCCGTGGCCATTGGTCATACTGGCTGAAGATGTTAGCAGTCATAGTCCTTCATCTCAAGGACATCACTGGAAAAGCTTGCTTTAAGGCAGTGTTTCTCAACCATGGCAACTTGAAGATATGTGGACTTCAACTCCCAGAATTCCCCAGCCAGCATGGCTGGCTGGGGAATTCTGGGAGTTGAAGTCCACATATCGTCAAGTTGCCAAGGTTGAGAAACATTGCTGTAAGGGATTTTTTTCCCCAGACTTGCTATTGGTCCATTCTAGCATCAGGATTAAGAACATTCTACAAATGCAGAAGTGGCCAGATAAGCAAACCAAGAATTCACTCAGCTGCTTCAGCTCTCTTTGCAAATGCCTTAAGAAGGAGAAATGATACTTTTGATGGTCTTGAGGGCTCTAAGAACGGAACACAAGCCAGGGTTCAACTTCACTAAGAGTCAGCATCTTCCATGGCCATCATTCCAGCAAGAGGCTCTCAGCCAAATCCCAGTGTCTCCTGGCCAGTTTTTTGGGTCTTTGCTGTCTCAGCTGTTCTGGTGAACTCTCTTTCTTCAAGAAAGGTGGAAAAAGCCAAGAAATAGATGGTGGGGGCCTCTGTGGGCTGGGCCAGGAGGGACTTGCAAGCCAATGTGTTTTGGGCCTTGGAACACGGAAGCAAATTATAATGCCCCCTTCCCCCAGAAATGTGTCAGTCCCACCCTGCAGGTTCAGAAAGTTCACAAATGCTGTGAATATATATGGAGCCAGGTGGCTGTGGGAAACCACACATATGCAACATGCCTTTTATAGTTGAAAAATATACCAGCTATTCCTGCCATCCCCTAACCATGCCCTTTCCTCCACCTTATGTGCATCCTGGCATTGTATTCTCCAAGAGTCTCATTGCTTCTAAAACAATTAAAATCCAAAGCAAATTCTCTTTTGCGTTGGGCTTGACTCCTGATGGTTTCAGGTGCACGCTTCTATTGTGTTCTTGGCAGGCCAAACTGAAGGAGTTTGCTTTCTTCCAGGAAGCGTTTTCAATTTAGCTTGCAGCCATGGCCCCCCCTAGAAGTCCTGCATCCCAGCACTAACCAGGTTGACCTTGCTTAGCTTCCCGGCTCTGGCAAAATCAGCCCGCAATTGCCCCCTGCTGAATTTCTAACAATTAAAAGGGCTTAACAATACATGAGGCTAAAAAGCAGAAGGGTGATGACATTGTAAACTATCAACAAGGGGGCAGAAGAAGGTGAATTGTTCACATGAGCCCAATGCACAGTCAGGCGTTTGTTCCATCTGAACTGCCAATTACATTCAACAGGAAGCATGGGGCATGGGAATTTATTTATTTATTTATTTATTATTTAAATTTGTATTACCGCCCATCTCCCCCAATCGGGAATTTACCCATTGGCGCTTCTTAAATACCTAATGCTGTTGCCATAGAATACATGAATGGCATGAAAGCTGCACTTTGGAAATGAAGTCTTAAATACAGCCAGAGGGAACCAAGTTAGGGAGGTGTGTAGTCCAAATTGAGAAGACATTGGAAACACTCTCTGTCTGTCTGTTGTCTATCATCTCTATCCATCCATCCATCCATCCATCCATCCATCTATCTATCTTCTCTCTCTCTCTCTATCATCATCTCTCTCTCTCTATCATCATCTCTATCATCTATCTCTCTATCTCTCTATCATTTCTCTCTCTCTCTCTCTCATCCATCCATCCATCCATCCATCCATCCATCCATCCATCCATCCCATCATCTCTACTTATCATCTATGTATCTCTATCTATCCTACCTACCTACTTATAAAATATCTGTCTATCTGTCTATCTGTCTATCTGTCTATCTGTCTATCTGTCTATCTGTCTATCTGTCTATCTGTCTATCTGTCTATCTGTCTATCTGTCTATCTGTCTATCTGTCTATCTATCTATCTATCTATCTATCTATCTATCTATCTATCTATCGTCTATCGTCTATCTATCTATCTTTCTATCTCTCTGTCCCCCCACCCCATCTATATTTTTGGACAATTAATCAATTTCAGTTTTGCCCCGTTTCTCATTTATCATACTTATATCACCGCCCATCTCCCCCCACAGAGGGGACTCTGGGCGGTTATGGTGTGGGTACGTGTATTTGCAGCGGTAACTGTCAACCATTGATCAATAACCCCAACCCATTTTGGGGGGGAGAGGAAGCATGAGATAGCCGAAATAAGAGGACGTAATTGTTTGGTGTACAAAACTCACTGGTGGGCAATAAAGGAACAAGACCCTTGGTTTGTATTTTTTTAAAAATAAAAAAGACTCTGAACAGTGGTGTCTACAAGGTTGTGTGCATCAAGATTGGCAAGATGGCAGATGGAGCGAAACAATGGAAGCCTGGCCCTTTTGGATGTGAGTGCCATGTTGACACACATTCAAAAGCAGTGGCGCTTCCATCGCAACATGCCGCCAAAATCACCCTTGCTGATTTTGACCCCTCCTGCACATTGCACTGATTCCAAATTCCTATCTGTACATTTTGGCAAGCAATTAAACTGAATAAAAATAATTTTTGAACATTATCTTCACAAATATAAGCTTTTTTGTCCATGCTTCTTCCTACAATACACTTTTTTGAAGATCTTTTTGGATTGGTGAACTGTCCTGAAAAATTCAGAACAGCACAATTATAGTTCGTTTTGTTTTATCCATTGACTCTGGAATGGCAAATCAGGTCAGCTTGCATTAAAATGCAGACTGAATATCTCCCCAAGCCCAAGTGCACGTGCAAATGACTAACACCATTTTAAAATGACACCACTGGCAACTCTCCAAAAGAGAAATGTTATCAGGGTCAGGCAAAAATGGAGCATTTCTCAGAAAGAGAGGTTCTGGGAACCTGTGATGGTAGTTTTCCAAAAGTGGAGTTTTATATGGGTTGCTCTGCCTATGTATAATGCAAAGTACCCAATGTACATTGTCCCCTTCATTTTCATGCTACAGCTCAAGCTTTTCTCAGACCATGGATTTGCTGATTACGTTGAAATAAAATCACCAGCCCTACAGAATGGAGTTTTGCTGCAATGTGTCCAGAGATTTCCCATTGTGTGAAAATTTTCTGGGGACCAGACATCTTGCACTACTGAAAACAAAGAGGAAGGGGGAGACATGGTCCAGAACATCTCAAACGGGAGATTTCCATCTCTTCTGTGACTTTGAGGAAACTTATTTGGCTACTTATCCAAAGAACTGTCAATGGGTGTGAAGAAGCTGCAACCCCAAATTCAGACACTTTTCTACGGATGTTCTTCCCATGACCGTAACTCCCTACGCCCAAGAAAAACTTGAAAGGGAGGGGGAGAACATAGTTTAGCTCTTTAATGTCCCTCCGTCCATCCTTTATTGTTGTGTGTGGAAAACCTGACTCCCTCCAACTTTCTTCCTACAGCAGAGAAGGGTTAGAGTGCATGAGGATTGTTACCTTTGGCTCCAACTGGCATTCACCAAGAGAAGTATTTTCCATTCAGCCCTGAGCCAAGGGTCTCCTGTGGGTTGCTCTGCTAATATTTCAACAGGAACAAAGGAAATTGCCTGTTTGTCTACAGGCATTGGGCAGCATCGCATGTTTAACTCAACAAAATCCCTGTTTAGCATATTTCAGCTTCACCACCCACCCTTCCTCTACTCCTAGAATCTCACAAAATAAGAAAGAAAGGCAGTGGTGAGGTTCTCTCCTCTTAGAATCTTACTAACTTATCATTATGTATGTGTGTTGAGAGTTAGGGTGAAACTAAAGATAGGAGGCTGCTCTGAACATCAGTGCAAGGAGCAGAAGAGACAAAGAGATCTGGTCAGATTGTCTGACTTTTGGGCATATCTGTGGAATGTGATTCTCCAAGGCAATGAAAGTATATGAGAGCCAGTTTGGTCTAGTGGTTAAGGCAATGGGCTAGAAACCAGGAGACTGAGAGCTCTAGTCCCGCCTTAGGCATGAAAGACGGCTGGGTGACCTTGGGCCAGTCCCTGTCTCTCAGCCCTAGGAAGGAGCCAATGGCAAACCAGGAGACTGAGAGTTCTAGTCCCACCTTGGGCACGAAGCCAGCTGGGTGACCTTGGGCCAGTCACTCTGTCTCTCAGCCCTAGGAAGGAGCCAATGGCAAACCAGGAGACTGAGAGCTCTAGTCCCGCCTTAGGCATGAAAGCCGGCTGGGTGACCTTGGGCCAGTCACTCTGTCTCTCAGCCCTAGGAAGGAGCCAATGGCAAACCAGGAGACTGAGAGTTCTAGTCCCACCTTGGGCACGAAGCCAGCTGGGTGACCTTGGGCCAGTCACTCTGTCTCTCAGCCCTAGGAAGGAGCCAATAGCAAACCAGGAGACTGAGAGCTCTAGTCCCGCCTAAGGCATGAAAGCCGGCTGGGTGACCTTGGGCCACTCCCTGTCTCTCAGCCCTAGGAAGGAGCCAATGGCAAAGCAGGAGACTGAGAGTTCTAGTCCCACCTTAGGCATGAAAGCTGGCTGGGTGACCTTGGGCCAGTCCCTGTCTCTCAGCCCAACTCACCTCACAGGGCTGTTGTTGTGGGGAAAATAGGAGGAGGAAGGAGTATTAGGCATGTTCGCCACCTTGAGTTATTTATAAAAATAATAAAGGCGGGATAGAAAATAAATAAATAAATAAATAAATACATACATACATACATACATACATACATACATACATACATACTATATTATTGGATTCTTAGTTTCTATGAGCTTGGTTGTTTTCCTGAAGATGTTTCTTGCAAGCTCAAAGAACACCAAGAACCCAACAGTTCCATCTTGAGTTACATATATTCTCTAATTATTGAAAGGATATGTTACACACAGAAGGTCAGCCCCAGCATCTTCAGTTAAAAGAATCTCAGATAAGAGTCCTGCCTGAGATATAGGAAGATGAAAACAGCCAACATGCCTTCTAGTCCATCATCATGATATCCACAGTGGCAACTAGATGACTCTGAGAAGTCCCAAGTCGGGCCTGAAACCAATAGCTTGCCCTTAAATTTAATTGGAAGTAACAGGTGTTCAGTGAAAACTATGCCTGCATCTGGAGGCTACTAGTACCATTATGACTAATATCCATCAATAGACTTCTCCTTCATGAATTTGTTTCATCGGAAGTCTAAAGAAGATGGCCACCACCACATCTTGTTTATATTCCCAAATCCCATAAGTCAATTGTGCATTGTGGGACTATAGGCTTGTCCAATTGCAGTCCAAGTCAATATTTGTAGCCGTGGGTTGGCCTCCATATTAGATACTTCTATATTTTATAATGGTGCCCCATTCTTGAAGGTCCTGGAGCAACTACATCTTGGAGGAATCTTCGTCTCTATGTTTCCCGACTCAGTGGGTTGCTAAGTTCTGATAGTGCCTCTGCCAGACTAGATTTTCACCATACCTCCTCTCCTCTTTCTGAGTCAATAAATCCTATGATCTGCTCTTTCCCCAGTGGAAATCATTAAATTCTGGTAATTCTCATCTGTTTTCCTTTCCCTTCATACAGCACAGGCTGCATCCATTTGTTCACACTCACAAAGTATAATAGCCTAATAGTGCCTAGGTTGCTAATCTTCGTAATCACAGAATTATAAGCTTCATAATACATGGAGTATATCTTTTTAGAGTGGAGGGGGAAATGTGGATGATTACTCTGGGTTTACAGATGTGCGTGGAGGGGTCATTCCAAAAGACATTTCACTATCTGAACTGATTAGAAAGATTTATACATGCTATTCATGGCACTACAGCTAACAAACTAGATCCCCACATCTTGTTTGGAGAGGTCAAACAATGCATTGACATTGTATAGAGCAAGGGTCGGCAAACTTTTTGAGCCGAGAGCCATTTTGGTATGCTCGTGCACATTTTGAAGTGCTCGAGAGCCAGGGGGCGGGGAGAAGAAACAGGGACGCTGATTGGTGGGGGCGCCCTTCCTTCTGAGCCTCCACCAATCAGCGTCTCTGTCTCAGCGTCTTCTCCAGGGTTCGCGCCGCTTCCGGAGACCGGCTTTCTGATGTCGGTCGGCAAAGATGGAAAAAGAGCCAGCGTCAGGAGGCCAAAGAGCCAGATCTGGCTCGCGAGCCGCCAATTCCGACCCTTGGTATAGAGAAATGAGAAATAAGAAAGGACATATGAAGTCAAGGGTCTTCTCCAATTTTCTGCCCATAATCCTCTGGGCCACAGGGGTCTATGGGTGGGTGGGAGCAAAAAAAGTCGAGATACATAATAAAAAGGGATGGGGTTCCAATCGTGTGGTTGTAGCCACCATCTTGACTTTATGACTTCCTCTGCAGATCCCCCTGGATTGGGCCAAAAGAGAAAGTAACTATCCCAAAAGCCTCCCAGTTAGCTCGGTGGTTGTATGAGGTGTTCATACTTTGGTCTCCCTAATCCAAGTCCAACATATGAACTTGCTACGCTATCCTAAAATTTCTCATTTTAGGTTGAATTCCCAGCTTCAGCTCTGTCACAAGCAGGGCTTAACAACTCAGGGATCAAATCTGTTCTCAAAATACCACTCACTGTCTGTTGTTTGGACATTGGTTCCCCCCCACCCTTGGCTTCTCCTCTCAGAGTGGACAAAGCCAACTTGGTTTCTGAACTGGCCTGAGGACTCCATGAGATACAGTACATTCAGCAGGGGACCATTTATTTCCTTTGAAGCAGCTGTTTCAGTTGGAATCTCTAAAGAACTTCAAAATTTCCCACTGGGCTGTCAATGTTTTTTGGTAGTTGTTTATGGGGAAGACGTTTAACCCTTTGCAGTCAGAATGGCTGGGGTAATGCCTGTTTCAAATCTGGCTGCAGTTCTCAGATTTTGGTCCACCAATTTGAGGCTAGGGCATTGTGAACCTCTCACATTTAATGGGTAGAGCTCAGGAGGGGGGGGTAATGAAGGGGTGGGGGGGTAATGAAGGGGTGGGGTTTGCAGTCAGCTGATAACATCCCTTTGATGCTGAATTTCTTCTTCTAAATGCAGTTATCACATTTTACAATGTGATTGAGGGGACGAAAAGAAGCCTTTGAGAAGTTTCTACTTTCCTACCTAGAGGATATTCATTAGGTTTACAGTCAACCTTTCATCCAAGGCCTCAAGCTGGCATAATAGCAGCTTGAGGCCTTGGTACTGTAGATGGTGACTGGGCCCATAGATCTATAGACTAGCCACATAATCTGCCATTAGCGAACTTCCTCCTAGAACTAGATGGCTGTGGAAGGAAACAAGAATGTCCCAACAACTTAATGACTCTAACATATGAGTTTTGTGCATCCATTGGACACAACACAAAGTTACACCAGTGGAAGATACTCAAAGCTGTTTTGATCCATTTTGACAAATGCATTAAGACAAATAACCTACAAGTTGTGATCAAACATAGACAGAGATGAGGGTGCCAGTTTCCTTTCTTCTGCTTCTCTGTCCACCCATCCTGCCTTTAAAAAGTGCATTTTCAACATGCCCAGTGAAGAATTTACTTACAGAATTCATCATTTCAAGGAGTTTGAAAAAAGTAAGACAAACCCACACAGGAAATGTACTTCATTATTTTCATATCTAAATGAAACCTTCATGTTTGACACCAAATGCTGGGAACATCCCATAACAATGGGATGGTTTTTCATGTTGTGCTTATGGATAAATTTCTGCAATGGAAGACAAGTGTCCAGCTAGATGGATCTCTGGTGCAATGAAGGATTGTTCTGATCCTTTTGACCCAAACTTAGTCTTTTACAACTTCTTCCATAGCTTAAGAATTGAAGGAGCATTATCACACATTAAAGCCTATAGACCAGAGCTTTCCAAACTTTTCATGTTGGTGACACACTTTTTAGACATGCATCATTTCGCGACACACTCTTACAGCAGGGCACAAGGCAGGCACTAGGACCTGCGCGGAATCACAGCAGGTTTGGAGGCAGCCAGGCACAAGGCAGGCACTAGGACTTGTGTGGAATCACAGCAGGTTTGGAGGCAGCCAGGCACAAGGCAGGCACTAGGACTTGTGCGGAATCACAATAGGTTTGGAGGCAGCCAGGCACAAGGCAGGCACTAGGACCTGCGCGGAATCACAGCAGGTTTGGAGGCAGCCAGGCACAAGGCAGGCACTAGGACCTGCGCGGAATCCTGGCAGGGCTCGGAGGCAGCAGCAGCCACGACACCCCCAGACACTGCAGCCGACACACTAACGTGTTGTGACACACAGTTTGGAAAGCTCTGCTATAGACTTTGACCATCAACCAATGCCTGGCTCACTTCTACAAAACCCCAACAATCACTCCAGCACATAGCAAATAGTATTTCTTCCATAGTTTTCTATATCTCAAGAAGCCCATAAGTAATAGAGGACATGGGCAACTACGAAGGCGACAAGATCATCATACAATGATTCAATCTATATAATTCACTGTACTTGTGCAATCGTGTTATGATGCATATGACACTATTGTGGCTTCTGCTGGATACCAGTGATGGGGAAGGTAAATATACTGTATATTTCTGATTACTTACTGGTTATCTGCATGGTTACACGGCTCCCATTCCCAGTGTATGGAGGGAAGAGGCCACCCACTCGTGGTGCACTGAAGGCTGTGCTCTCTTCCTTTAGTGACCAGCTCAGTATTGGAAAAATCAGTCTCCTTTTCATAAATGCGGGGTCTCTCTGAAGATGAAGAAAATAAAACAGTTAGGATGGCTTTCTCAAGAAAGAACTAATAAGCATACCTGAAGCAATAGAAGACTGGGATCTTTAAGAACTATGCAGTCTCTACAGAGAGATTTGTTGTAGCATTTGAATATGGCAAAAGCAGCTGAGAACCTGGCTGTCCCATAAGGAGCAATGCTGCTTAGAAACTAGCATCTAGGATTAATCCCAACCGATGAGTTTGACCTAAAATCTTGCACCTTCTAGATCAGTGTTTCTCAACCTTGGCAACTTCAAGCTGTGTGGACTTCAACTCCCAGAATTCCCCAGCCAGCATGGCTGGCTGGGGAGTTCTGGGAGTTGAAGTCCACACAGCTTGAAGTTGCCAAGGTTGAGAAACACTGATCTAGATCATAGGATGGTCCTTTCTACATAAGATCTTTGATCCATCTACTGTATTTCAGTATTTCTTCCTCCAGGTGGTGCCCACCTGCATCTCCCCTCCCCCAAATTTAAGGACTGATTCCAGCTCTCTTTTCAGCTGCCACTGATTTGGAATAAAATCATCATCACCATCACCATCATCTAGATTTAATATGCCCCCCCACCCAGTGGACTCTGGCCTGCTTACAAAATAGAATACTAACTTAAAACAATTAAAAACCTAAACAAGATGAAAACAAGACAGCTCAGACTAAACACCCATTAAAACAAAGCACGACACACACACACCCCGCCCCAAACAATGCAAATGCAAAACAGTGTTAGCCCTCCAGATGAGTTGAAATATAAACATAGATGCGCAGATCAGAACAGACCTGGTTTGTACTAAAATTTGCTCAGTGTGACTTTTGTGTGTATTACAGATTCCGTTATATAGAGAGTTGTAAAAAAAAATCTGCATTCATTTTTGTTTGTGATTTGCATACTCTTTCCCCAGATCTGTGCTGTATTAACATAAGTGCCTCGAAAGCCTTTTTGCAATGTTTCTGCAGGGTTATTCTTGTTAATGTAAACTTTCCTGCAACAGGCTTTTTGCTTTTCTTTTATTAAAAGAACACAAACAGACTTAGAGAAGACCCCTTATTTCCTAGCTTCAGAGTATAATAAATATATAGTCAATACCGCTAAGTATATTGCACAACTCGAAATTCCTAGCCATCGGAAAGCTTTTTCCCTAGCTCGAAGCCATGCACTCCCTTCTGCAGTCTTGGATGGCAGATACAAAAAAATCCCTTTAGCTGCAAGGTGCTGCGCTTGTAACATAGGAGAGATAGAAACCACAGACCACGTGCTCCTTCGCTGCCCTTTTTATAAAGAGCTTAGGAATAAATTAATAATACCTCTGATCAATAAATATCCTAGGCAGCAAGATATAGTCTCTATGCAAATGCTACTTATAGATGAATATCCAAATGTTGCAGCACAAGTAGCCAGATTCTGTGCAGCTGCCATGAAGATACGCCAGACTATGATTTGAAAATGTAATATGGTATTCCTTGTAATAATTTTAAGTGGCATATATATTATATATGATATTTTATTTTCGTATCACTCATTTTAATATTTGTATTTTATATTTTTAAAATTATGTACAACAGAGAATATTAGTCATGATAATGTAAATGAATAAGACTGTTTTTAAATTTGATAAGGGGCTCATTTACATCGTGATCTAAATGCATTTTAATATTTAATTGGGACTTGTTAAATTAGATTTAAAACTATTTCAAATCAGAGGGTTTATATTTTAAAGCCCATTGTGTTTACTTTGTAAAATTCCAACTTGTACTGGTCAGTGACTGTAATAAATTGATTTGATTTGATTTGATATTAAAAGAACTGATAATAACCACTTTAGTATGCCATTTTCAAAAATACACATCCTATTTCTTATTTTATTTTATTATGTTCATTCTTATTTATTTTCAGATCCAATTATACTCATTGTTTTCTTGCTATATATCTAGAGGTATGTAACAGTTCTACTGTTGGATATTTTACTGTATCTGGCCAAACGGCTGTAACAAACTGATTTGATTTGAACATAGAACATAGAAACTTTATTTCAGTCATTGACCAATAAAATACATTCTATAAAACAAGCAAAGCTATCCCCTAATATCAATAACGGTTCTATGTTCTGTGTTCTATGACTTGTTACATCCTTTGGGAATGCATCTTTCACAAACAGGGTTGGGGTAGATTTAGAGTCAAGATGGAAGCCATGGCCATGTGACCACAGTCCCACCCCTTTCTAACATACGGTGCCAGGGAGGACTCACGTGGCTGTAGCCACCATCAGCTTCCTATGTCACTAACATTACATAGCCATGATTCCATGAGTGTATGAATTCATCTGAATAAACCAGCCCAGGATCTTCCATCCTTTCTGGTGACTCAGAATGATTGTATTGTCCAGTAGGGACAATGACTTATTCAACTGTATGCTCATTATTCTTTGAGAGCAGTTATTTTGCAGATGCTAGTAATAAGGAAAAGGATGAAATTGGGAGAGTGAGCCTCAGAAATGCTGAACATTTCTGAGACTGTTTCAGGCGATGATTACGAATGTCCACTGCTCAGTGAAGGAGCCCATACTTTGCACACAGACTATGCAACTTGGAGCATCCTTGCCTAAAAGGTCATGGATGAAGGACGTGAAAGGCCCTGGAAATGCCCTGCAGGAGGAAGATGAAGAGTTTGATTTTGAATGAGGCCATTTCTGTGCTCTAATATCTCAGCTTCCTTAGCCAGTACGCAGGGATGTGAAGGCATTTGTCAAGATAATCTCATTCCAATTGCTCAGCGCTGGGAGCTTAGGAGCAGTGATTAAACATATCTAGCAAGCAGATAGAATCTTTCTGTTTTCTATTTGGTGGCAGAAGTGAAGAGATGAATGCTTGAATTCTCTGATCGTAATATGCATTTTTCCAGTTAGCACTTAATTAAAACAATGGCTTATAGGAGTTGCAGATGCACTTTTCATTACCCAATTAATTTTTTAAAAGTATGTTGCATTATTAAATATTATGTGAAACCTGAAATCAGACATAATGAATCAGGGAATAAAGTAATCACTGCAGGAGAAACAAAAGAGCAATTATTTACTTTAAACTGGAAAGATAAAGCTATTGAACACCCTGTTCTCTTTAAACATACACACACATTTACACACATACTGGTACAACTACATGATGATGGACGAAGTTATAAAGACAGTGTAAGAACCAGTGATGAAAGCAAGGGCTTTGGGTCAGGAAAATAAAGTTCTATTTGGTTGATTGTTATTGAGAATGGATTGTTGGCAATAAGCCTGCAAGAAGAAGAAGCAGTTTTGTAGCTGCTTAGGGTCTAGTGTGGAATTTAATGGTCCACTTGTGGCTGCCACAAAAAGGAACATTTTCAAAGTTCTCTGGCCCCTGCATATTTTAGTACAAGAAATATGAAGTGACACTATCTAGGATAGCTCAACCATATGTTTAAGACAGAATTCTGCTGCTCCCTCCGATGCGCTCCTTCAAACATAGCTGTTCATCACCACCACTCAGTCAGCTGGCTACCCTACAACATAGTTCCTATGGCCATCTCATTCTAGTGAGGGTGTCCCAGCAGCCTTAAGCACCATGAAGCAGCTATTTTGCATGAAAAGTCAGAAGGGCGATTCACTGCCCTTCTAGACCCACCTCCCAAAGTTGTTGCTTTCTTCTGTTTAATGGCCCTCAATGAAACAGATCATCATATTTCCTTCCTTTCACCCGGTACAGCCAATAAAGAGAGAGCACGGTGGGGAAACTCAGCTGTGAAGAACATAATATTTTAGTTCTCAATTCAGCCCTTCCCAACTGAAGGCCCTCTGTATACATTCCCAGTCAACACACTTATGAACGTGGGGATTTTGCTGTCCCAGCATATCTGAGGGACACCCATTTGAAGAAGTTGGCTTAAATGTTCACCAGGATGAGGAGTAAAGACTGAGTTGCTTGATTAATCACATCTCATGAGACATCTACTTCTACCCTAAGTCAAAGCTTTTTATGCACTCAAAGCTTTTGTTGTCTCACTTAGCTAGGTCTCCTCCATCTAGAACTACAATTGTGTAAAGGTAAAGGTAAAGGTTCCCCCTGCACATTTGTGCAGTCGTGTCCGACTCTTGGGCCGGTGCTCATCTCCGTTTGTTAGCCGAACAGCCAGCGTTGTCCGAAGACGCTTCCGCGGTCATGTGGCCGGCATGACGCATGCGGAACACTGTTACCATCCCACCAAAGTGGTACCTACTCATCTACTTGTATTTGCATGCTTTCAAATTGCTAGGTTGGCAAGAGCTGGGGCGAGTGCGGGAGCTCACTCCGTCACGCGGGACTAGGGATTCGAACCTCCGAACTTGCGATCTTCCGATCGACAAGCCTGGCGTCTTACCCGCTGAGCCACCACGCCCCCTGTACAATGTACAAATGTGTACATTGGCGTAAATCTGATCTGTTTTACTGATTGCTTCTTTGGAACGGTACACTTCCATTGTAGCAGATTTATATCTGAAATGTTCTAAAAGAACAATCTAAATTTTCCAGCCCATTGAGAGGAAGAGGGAAACTCTATTTTAGAAGATGCACCATGGGTTGAGATTCTTGGATTCCTCTTTCTTTTCAGAGGAAAAATGCCCTACGTGGGGCTATCAGCAGAGCCTGCCTCTTATTTGCAGTAATTCCTGGACTGACCATGGGATGGCATATGGTCAGATGGTCCTTCCAAGAAATGCTGCAAAGAAACATTAGCCTCTTCTGACAGCCTTGTCCTCCCATGAGAACAGGGGGCAATTTTGCTGTAGGAAGACAAAAAAGGAAGCCAAGAACTTCACACACCTCATATATATTCAAAAGTGGATCACAAGGGCAAATGCTAGTTGGGTTTCCTTCCCACCAGCATCCATCAAGCCCTAAATCTGTACAGCAAAACCTGAGATCTGCTCCATGCTGAATACATAGCAAATTACTGTAGAGTCCTCTATAGGCTTTGCTTTTAAATTTATTTTCCCCATGCATACCACCTGCCACTCAAGGAATAGTCAGCTTTTTATTTGAAAATTGCCAGCCCACTTTCGCTGTTGGGTCTGCAGAGTATCTGACCATAATGCAGAACACGGACGTTGGAATTTTAACATTTGACTTTTGACAAGAGGAGAATGAGGATGGGCAGCACGATGGAAGGGAAAGAGGAGCTTGCTAAGGCCCCATTTCAAACTTCTCTCCCTGAAACAGCTACTAACGATAGAATAGAAAAAGGGGATGATGGTCAGTTGTCCCCCTGTGGCTTTCAAGTGTGAGTTGAATCGATGCTTCCCACAAGAGTAGGAATGCAAAGGGTTGGGGGGGGGAGTTGCTATCTCGATCCACTTTGGGAGAATTTGCCTAAGCAGATTTTTATGTTCTTAGCATTTGTCCTACATTGTTGCAGGATCCACTTGTTTTGCGCTATGCTCACTATGTCCTAGAACTCTGAGTCTCCTGGTTTGCCATTGGCTCCTTCCTAGGGCTGAGAGACAGGGACTGGCCCAAGGTCACCCAGCCGGCTTTCATGCCTGAGGCGGGACTAGAACTCTCAGTCTCCTGGTTTGCCATTGGCTCCTTCCTAGGGCTGAGAGACAGGGACTGGCCCAAGGTCACCCAGCCGGCTTTCATGCCTAAGGCGGGACTAGAACTCTCAGTCTCCTGGTTTGCCATTGGCTCCTTCCTAGGGCTGAGAGACAGGGACTGGCCCAAGGTCACCCAGCCGGCTTTCATGCCTGAGGTGGGACTAGAACTCTCAGTCTCCTGGTTTGCCATTGGCTCCTTCCTAGGGCTGAGAGACGGGGACTGGAGTTTGATCTGGAGGCTTTTGTTAAATACACCTTTGTTGCAAGAAATGGAATAATATGTCTCTTGTCTCCAGTGTCCCTTTTCAGCCTCCACGTTTTCCTTGGAGTAAGACTTTGCCAGGCAGAGAAATTATTCCCTATTTCTAACTGTTCTCATTCCACTCAATAATAGAGAATTTGTTCTTGAAAATTCTTTTAAAATGTCTTTCAAAGGATGAGAGGATTTCTCTTCTCGTAACAAATTTGTGCAAAATTTCGAAAAACTGTTTCTGCCCTGCTCTGAGTCAGACCTGCAGGTGACCTATACTGAACCGTTCAATTTTTCTCTCTTCTTTCCAGCTCATTGCTTTTGTATATAGAAAAAAGAAAACTGAGTTTTTAAGCAGCCTCTGTTCTGTATGAACATGTGTCAACAAGTTATGCCAAAATCTATATATAACTTGAGTCGCACTTGAAATCATGCATCTCATGATGAATTTAACAAGACAAGAACTGCGAAACAAAGTTGTTTTTAGAAAAAATAAATGCTTCTGTCTCTCACACACAAACATTCCTATCTAATTGGTAGGAACTGGAACTTGTTGTCTAATTGGTAGGAACTGTCACTAAAATGACACCCTTGTAAAAAACTAATGAGAGATGAACTGGCAGGGAAGCTTCTGTTGACACCAGAGTAACACATTGCTAGAAATAACCTGCTTTGTTTACAGATGCACAAGTTTAATTGCTGTGAATTCTCACACAGCCATTCAGTTCAACCCCAATTCCTGAATTCCAAACTAATAGAGCAAATTTCAGAGTCACTTGATGAAATTCTGTTGGCAGGCTCAAACTGTTGACTTGTTCCATTGCAATGGTTCAAATTGATTCAGAAAGCCAAGCTGATTATATATCTTAGTTCAGCACTGAATTGACTTGACAAAATGACTTTTGCCTTCCCAATTGCACCGTCAATTTGATGCATCCAATTCAGTAATTGATCTGAAACATCTATCTGATTTGGAAAGATGATCTGATCTGATTAAATCATTTTGGAAACTTTGACCAGTTCAAATATCAGATTGACCTCCATTGTGGTAAAAATACAGAGCTTGTTTTTTTTAGATGTACAGTATGTCATTTGATAACTGCAATATTAGTGGATTTACATCTGGAAAAGAATGGCCACGGGATAAACATCATAGTTTAGAATTTCAGTGATTTCCATGGCAGAGACATAATTGAAAACCTTCTTCTCCAACATTGCAAGTCTGTGTGGCTCAGTTTCCCCATCCCTAAATCTTGGTACCACCCATGCAAACTTTTTATTAAATACATACATGCAACATGCCCAGCCCATGTTCACACAGTACACCAACCCTAAACTTGTTCTTTTCCATAAAGCTGGTTTAATGAAGGTTTAAAGATGGTTTAATGAAAAGGCCTGGTTCTGGCTGTTAAGGCAACGGCTGTGTTTCCCACAATCCAAGTGCATTGCAAACTATGCAACCAATTTTGCGTAGTTTAAAGCCTTGGGTGCAGATGGCCTCACAGTCTGATGTCATCAATTGGCCTTCAGATGACTATATATATATATATATATATATATATATATATATATACACACACACACACACACACACACACACACACACACATATATATATATATATATATATATATATATATATATATATAATCATTGTACATAAATTTAATCAATAAAAAGACTAGTATAACACTGAAACTCTGACCGGTTTAACTAAAAATCCTTTTCTCCAGCTAGAAATATATTGATATGTTGGTCTCATTTATCCTGCTTTTTAGGCATTTCTTTCATTTGGAAAATACACTGACAGTAGAAAGAAAGAGTTTATTGATGGTTCTCTCATCTCCTTCCCCCAACCCAGCATACTTTCACTTCTCCCTAGTTTTACCTTTCCTTTCTTTTTCAGAATTACCATTTGGAGCAAGGAGCAAATATCAAAGACTCATATCATCAAAAGGCCACTCTAAAACACAGGAATAATGGAAGAGCTATAACATTAAGTCCATGCCACTTTCAGTTTTAAAAGAATGCAATAATAAAAATAATAATAAAGGCGGGATAGAAAATAAATAAATAAATAAATAAATAAATAAATAAATAAATAAATAAACCACTTTCATTTTTGTCCCATTTCTTTAAGTCTCTTTACAACAACTGATATTATGAATACAGCCATTCAAACAAGCATTTTCAAATCTCTTTTGTCATTTCCAGTCCATGTCCTTTAAAACCCACTCTGTCTTGAGGAACAGATTGTCTGCTGTTACTAACACATATGGCCAGGTGTTCACCTGTCTAAAGGATGGTGTATAAAAAAGACCAGCAGAACACCTAATGCATTTTCCAACACACCTTTGTCACTTCAGAATGGCTTGAGCTGATAAGGGGCGCGGTAGCTCAGCGGGTTAAACCGCTGTCAGGGGTTGCCCTCGGCACGAAGAAGATCCCGTGCATGGCGGCGACGAAGGACGACGAATCCCGAATAGCAACATCCAGGACGTCAGCAGCCGACTCAGAAGCAAGGTATCCTGGGACTTGTAGTCCAATACCCACTGAAGAAGAGTCGGTTCCTCTACCCCTTCCCTTAGCGCGCGGCAAACATTGTTTAATATTGAATGTATAAATATGAATTGCAATGTATGTAAGCCGCCTAGAGCCCTCCGTCTAGGGAGGGGATAGGCGGGGTATAAATACGTAGATAAAATAAAAAAATTAAATAAGATTTGAAAGACGGCCAGGGCTGACCATCGACTCAAAAAAGTCAAGATGGTGTCCACAACAATGTGACTGAAGTTCCACCTGTTTTTCATGTGTGTCACTCACGCTCCCACAAAGCACATAAAAGTAGCTGATTTGATCGCACTGTCATGGTTACTATCTTTGACCATAATCTGCAGCCAGCCCTGAACATGGCTATGATCATTTTAATGCTCTTTCCCCCTTCCTCTCTACAAGGTATGCTTTGCCTTGTAAAAAAAATAATGTTTATTAAAACACATCTAAAGCCTGGAGAATGGACAAATTTCACTGGCTGGATAATTTGCATAGTTAAAGCAGATTTGAATGGCATTTCCTAACTCTAGTTAAGCAGAGCATCATTGGCAAGAATACACACCACTGTTTTAGGAGGGTTTTTTAGTTTAATCCTAAAATGACCATTAGGAGCCTAAATTCTTCCTGCCCTGATACCACTTTGTTTTGACACCCAGCTCTTAGCCAATCCTGTAATTCCAAAGCAAGTCCTAACTATAACAGCAATTAATACTGTCTGAAGCTTCACAATGCTACACATTCTCAGTGCTAACATAGAGAAGAACTAAACCTTTACAATTCAGGTGATAAAACGAAGGGGAAAAATAATAAAGGAAAAGAGACAGCTCTGAAATAGAGAGGCCAGATTCCAAATGCAGGGTGGAAGATGGAAAGAATGATGTTCACTGCTTTTCTGGTCTGGCCAATTTCCTTTTGATGTGGGGTGCCTTGCCACCCTTGAACCCTCCACAGAGCACATAACAATCGAAAACAACATTGTACCCCATGGACATTCTAATATTTTATCTCTTAACATGAATGTCCATGGGGTACAATAACCACTTCAACATCCACCTTAAACAATATAGCAAGAACTCTCATGATTAAATTAATAATAACCCTAAGTACAGAATCGTATAAAAATTATACAACAGACTACGGTTTCATCCAGCATAACTTCATATGCTATGCCAGCCTTTCTCCACCTTGTGACCCTGGAGGAACTCTTGAAATATTTTCCAGGCCTCGGGGAACCCCTGCACATTCAGGCTCAAATATGCGTTTCATGGGTAGGCCTGTCTATATGCATTAACGGTGTTCTTAAACTAAAAATAAAGAATGAAACTTGCCTCTTTAATGTGAAGTTGCCTGAATTTGAAATAATTTTTTAAATAAACCATGATCTCACAGGGAACCCCTAGTGACCTCTTGCGGAACCCGAGGGTGCCACGGAACCCTGATTGAGAAACCCTGCTCTATGGTATCTGAGAACTCTTCTGTGTAACTATAAGATTGCATCCTAGTGGTTTTATGTCACTTTATATGTACCTGTGATAGGAAATAGTAAGGTAGGATAAATATACATTTTTATAAGGGTCTGCTCAGAAGTAAGTTCTGTTGGACTTCCAGTGGGGACAATGGCGGCTTCAGCTGGTTTTTTCCACTGTCTTCGGACTGACCTGTCAGAGTGTCTTTTTTTCTTGGGCTCAGGCAGGCTTCCTTGGAGCCCAGAAGCATTCTCTGGATTAAGGAGAACCCCAGGAATCACCCCACGTGTTCTCCAGATGGCTGGTCAAAGCCAGAAGACCGCAAAACGGCATTTCATGATTGACTGGTAAGCAATCAGCTGGGAGACGAGACGTCCATCTTCTTCCCAAGCTGCTCTGAAGCCAAAACGGACCTTAAATCTGGTTTGTCCAGAGCTCAAAAGATCATCAGTGATGCCTCCCATCCTCATCATGGTTTGTTTTCTTTGTTACCCTCTGGGAAGAGGTTCCGCTGTATCCGATGTAGAACAGCCAGATTGGGAAACAGCTTTGTCCCCCAGGCTATTGGATTCTTGAATGCCAAATAGGTTCTTTTGTGAGTTAAAAAATGTATATTTTTTAAGAATGTATATTTTATAAGAATGGGTATTTTATAGTAATTATGGTTTTTTATTATTATCATTAGTATTTTATTGCTTGAGTGAATTTGTGAGCCAACTGCAACGAAATTTCATTCTATTGTGCACTTGTATAGTGTATAGTGGGATGACAATAAAGTTATTATTCTATTCTATTCTATTCTATTCTATTCTATTCTATTCTATTCTATTCTATTCTATTCTATTCTATTCTAAGCTGCCCACCCAATTTCTATAGCACTAAGGTTTTTTTGTTTGAATTTTACCAAAGAGAGGCTTTCTACAACAAAGAAATGTGGAATCTCTTGGTGAATCTCATTATTTTTGAAAATTATTAACTTGGTAATTTGGCTTTTTATATATAATTTGCTAAATTAAGATTTAAAGAATTTTGTTTTTTTATTGCTTTTTTATTAAAGTGATTTTTGAGGAATATAAAACTTTCTCTTTGTTGAATCTGTGGATTGGAGTTCTTATCTATTTGCTTTCACTTTCCCATGGGAATGCTGTTTGTTATTACTTTTTATTTTCCTGATTGGCCACACTGGAGATAAAAAGGCTGGAGAGAGTGTTCAGTTACAGCATTAATGACTTTACCTTTCTGAGGCACTAGAGGGCGCCATAATCTATCTCACTGTTAAGAAATATGGAGGAAATTAGATATTTAAAGATCTCTACAATGCTGTTATTCAAGTCTCGGAGCATTTCTCAGAATCTGTGGAGTCCAAATTGTCACAAGAATCGAGAGAAACTGATAAAGCTGAAAACTACCTTAAGAGTAAAGTGGTTTCTCCAAAGAAAAAGATGAGTGTTGGTGACTTATGTTTAAATAGTCAAAGGAAAATTGAGTTGTCGAAAGTTGAAGATAAGAAGACAGTGTTGCCACCACACAATGATCAAGAAAGAGAATTAAACTCTAGAGCCTGGAAGATTTTGGACAAATATTTGGGCTTTTTAAAGCAGGTTGTAGAATTTGAAATTGACAAGAAGAAAGCTCTGTACATAATACTGAGACATGTAAATGCCGTGGTTTAATTTGAACTGGGATAATTGTCTAAATGTGTTTATCAGGATGGTTTCTTAAAGGTTTGGATAAATGGTTATGCTGTTTTGAAAATTCTTACATTTTTGGTAAATGCCTAGGTTATTGTTTAAATGTGGTTATCAGGATGGTTTTTTAAGGGTTTAGATAAATGTTTATGCTGTTTGGATAATTTTTATATTTTTGGTTAATGTTAGTTTAGTTGGCAGATAGGAGCAAATTATAGTGAAGAAGGGTAGTGTTTGTAACTATATTAGGTTCCAAATTATGTTTGAAGGGTTTTATATGTTTTTCTTTAATTGGGAGGGTAATTTTGTTTTAGAAGGGAATGTAAGAATGAGAATTTAAATGCTTTATAGAAATAATGTTTACTATAATATGAATTGGAGTAAGAGATTGATATTGATTTATGTACTGTATATCTTTGTTATAGAAAGTTGGAAGTCACTTTGTAGTAGATTGTTTTGTGTTTTTTCACACTTTTTTAGTTCTGTTTCTTTTTCTTTGTAGGCTTCTTTGTTTCAATCTTTTTAGTTTTTATGTATATTTTGAAAATGCTTTAATAAAGTTTTCTTTAAAAAAGAAGAAGTAAGCTCTGTTAAATGCAGGTAAATCTGTACCTCTTTCCTCCTTCTTTTACTTTTAGGGGGAAATGATCACTAGGAAAAGTTGAATATCAGCATTCCTACTGTTCACCCAGAGATTTTTTTATTGTTTGCCCTCTTAGCATATCAGATGTAACTAAAATTCAGCAAATAAAGTATCTTAGATGACCATTAGAGAAATTCCAACAGGAGAAAGTAAGAATTGTGCAATTTTTTCCCTAAGGAAAAAAATAAAATTCATTTGGCCATTCATATATCGTGATTTGGATATTAATAGTGTACTGTCTCCTCACTCAATCAAATACCTAAACCTTGGAGTAAAATCTAAGACCAACTTTTTAAAACAAAAATCAGGCTAGGCTCTATACCTCTTCAAAGGAGTGTTTCTGGACTGGTGAATGAATTCATCACTGTAATTACCAAATTTTATTACATCAGCTGCCAAATGCTGTGAAATGCTGTCACATGCTAGCTGTTGCATGTTCACTACCTCATATTGTAAGACAAGATCTCCCATGTTTAGGGCAAATGTTAGGTTTCCTTAGAGCCAATTCTAGGAACTGGAAAAGGCCACAGAATGGCTAAAGCCAGTTTGTGTCATTTCATAAAACGGCCTAATAAATTTTCCAGATACTGTAGCTTCGTCGGAAATGCTGTTGTTGCATAAAAGTCCCTGGAAAGACCTTATAAAATTCAGTTTATTTGTTTTAGGGTGAGAACGAAACATCTCCTTACTTCACCATAAGTCGTTTTTAAGTCCCCTCTACTTGCTTTGTACTCTGGCCCGGAATAACTGCTTTCTCCCACGTTTCTCATTCTTGGCTCACCAGGATGTGTAGTCACCAGCTGTTTGTTAAGCTCACCTTTTGCTCTCTCCCCACCCATCTCAAATGCTTCAAGACATTTGCTTCATGGATCTCTGGCTCTCAACAGAAATTTCCTCCAACAAAACACAAACATTGCAAACCACCAACTTCTTGGAAGCTCTTCATGTGCAAATATGTAAAGGAAGAATATTTTTTTTAAGCGATGGACCACCTCCTGCAGATTCATGAGGTCTGCACAGAAAACCAACAGGAGAGTTGCTCTTGCCAGACCAAATACCATCTGTCTCCAGAGCAGGCTGGGAACATGGGTGGCCCAAGCAAAATGCTTCTACGTGCAGCGAATAATTATTTATTTATTTTATTTATTTAAATTTGTATTACTGCCCATCTCCCCCATCGGGGGACCCTTGTCCTTTATGCAAGAAATAATCCTTGCAACTTTAATGTCTGCAGCAGCCTGGAGGTTAGGGAGAAAGGGGATTGCTAGAATCCTTCCATAGCAAGATTCTCACCCTGGATCGGCTCCTGCATCCTCTGGAAGTTTGATCAAGTATGAACAGGGCAGTACTTTCTCAAGTTTCAGCCCTAAAGGCCCTTCCTTATATTTATCTCTTCTCTTTCACTAGCAACCATGTGATTGTCTCTAACCATCTCCTAACCCTATCCCTAATCCTAGCCTATCTGTAACCTTAACCCTTGCTCTTGTGGTCAAAATGGTTGGGCATGTTGTAATTCTGCGATGATGATGATGATGATGATGATGATGATGATGATGATGAACTTCTAAGTTAGTGCTGACTCCCGGCGACTGCCTGCAGAAGTCCCTGCAGTTTTCTTGGCAACATTTCAGAAGTGGTTGGCCATTGCCTCCTTCCTAGGGCTGAGAGAGAGTGACTGGCCCAAGGTCACCCAGCTGGCTTCGTGCCCAAGGCGGGACTAGAACTCACGGTCTCCCGGTTTCTAGCCTGGTGCCTTAACCACTGCACCAAAGTGGCTCGCTCATCTTATTCTTGTTTGCCCCTGTTGGCAACCTTTCCTGGACACCCTGATGAATTCTTGCTCATCTTGTCACCTGGAAACAGGTAACCTGCTGCAATTTTTAAGTCAGCAAATTTTTACATAACCACCTGTAGAGTGCAGGAGCAGATAAGAAGGATTCACCCACAAAACAGGGTAGCCAATAGTCTCCTGCTGCTTCTCTGTTATCCATTTCATCAAGTATTATTTATTGTCTGGACATTTTAACACTTGCATGGTATTTCAAGTTGATGGCCTTTGGCCATGATCAAGTAGGAATGAAATCGTTTCTGACAGCTAGCATACAGAAACAATTAGTATCTAGTTTACTGATATTCAACATCAATCAGTATATGTCAGTCCGTACTATGTAAGATCATGATGAGGCTTTGGATAATGATCAAATTGTCATTATAATGATAAGGGGTCATCCAATGAAGCTGACTGGAAGGAGATTTAGAACAGAAGTTCTTCCCAAAGCATATAATTGCCTTTTGATGGCTTTAAAGAGGATTGGATAATACTGGCTGGGGAATTCTGGGAGTTGAAGTCCACCCATCTTAAAGCTGCTGAGGTTGAGAAACACTGGGTTAAGGCATCAGGCTAGAAACTGGGAGACCGTGAGTTCTAGTCCTGCCTTAAGCACAAAGCTGGCTGGGTGACCTTGGGCCAGTCACTCTCTCTCAGCCCTAGGAAGGAGGCAATGGCAATAACTAGGTGGCACATAAATTTTAATAATAGTGCAGAGCTGGCTTTCATCTTTTTTGATGAATGCTTCCAATCCTGCAGATGCCTCTGTATGGGGTCAAGGGGGTGGGGGATCCAAAAAGTCAAGATGGTGGCTTTGTTCACATAGTTGTGGCATCCATATTGCCTTTTTTGACCTCCAGATGCCCCTGATCACCATCGATTTATATCAGTGTATTAATAAATTGGCAGTTTCGTTTTCAGTCCCTTCCTAATTATTCCTAACATAGAATTCACTTTTGTTTTACAGGAGGGAAAGCTGAATGTATGGCAATTGTTGAAATATAGCCATGTACTGACCATTAATAATAATAATCCTAATAAATAATCAGCGAATGAAACTGATTTTCTATCACTCCAGTGCAGAACTAGTTATCTCCATATTCATTTATATTAAGGCCAGTCCAATCTTTGGCAGAAAAATAAGTGATTTCTGGCCATATCCTTTTTTTTTTTACATGCAGGAAGGGGGGTTGGAATAATCTGCTACCAAAAATGAAACATCTGCTCTTTATTATCTCTCACTTGCCCTCTTTGCAGAGCAATATTTCTCCACAGCTCACATTATCAGCATTCCTTGAGCCGGTCATGTTTTCGATAAGTGACATCTTTACAATAATTGCAATAATGGTCCCCAATTAATTCACCCTGCCAGGCTGATGCATGACAGGAGAACAATGGGGAGTACTTGTGTGTGAAATTGCACACAAATTTGGAAATGGCAAGCTGACAAAATCATTAAGGCCGTTGGGCTGGCAGGACTTGAGGCAACAGGCAACAATTGCTTGCGTTCGCGGCTGGAGTTTCTGGCCAACCTTGTTTTGTTGGTCCTGTTATTTAGGAACAGTCTATTCTCATGCTAAAACAAACAAACAATGGTTCTGACATGCACACAAGGGCACCTGTTTGCATAAGAGGGGATCCATTAGCCATACTTCATATGCCACTGATCCAAGCAACTGTTAAGTTGCATAAAAATGTCCATGTAACCAAATCAAATGGGTTTCCTTGTCTACCAGCTGGTCCCATTTAATGATTAAATCACAAACACACACATGTATGCATAGACATAGGAACACTGTAGAAAAAGCTGCTGGTGTTGGGCACTGAATTTTTCATTTATCAATTGCTGAATTGCTTCTCTCTCTCTCTCTCTCTCTCTCTGTTTCCCCACAAGCATGTGAAGGCACACACAGATAAATTTTTTTTTGCATTTCTTCAATTCTTTGTTAGTGGTCAATTGCTCTGTGTCTTTGCTCACTTAATTTGCACCTGGGGCATCTGCAAAAAGAGTCAAGATGGCCCCTGTGCCCTTGTGATCAAAACCTAGCCCCCCTTTTAATTCCATTTGCAGGGCTTCAGTGCCAAGGGTGTGGGTGCCATCTTACCTTTCTTGACACCCTAGGCAGATGCCCCTGGTTCCACCTGCACAGATTCTGGTGGGAAATTGAAACAGAGAATCGGACTGATTCATCATCTCTTTCCCGGCTAACCAAATAAGGCCACTTGGATTTTATATTTATTTTACTTTTATATTTATATTTGGTAATTTTTGTATTTATATTTTAGATGTTATTATGTTTATTGTTTTAATCTGCTTGTTATTGTAAACCGCCCAGAGTCCCTCCTTTTGGGGGAGATGGGCAGTGGCAAAATTCGAAAAATAAATAAATAAATAAAATAGATAAGTTCAGGGCGAAGGGACAACGCTCCACAAGACCCAAGTGAGTTCTTCTGAAAGGCAGAAATTATTAGCCTCACTCCCCTCCTCATTTTTTAGAGGACTCACCTCAGTCCACAGCTGAATTGCCCTCAGGCCCAAAACAGAGAAGCTCAACTCAATCTACTGAAAAGGAATTCTGGCATCCAACCAAAATGTGATGGGCCAAATTCACGCCAAAGAATAAGGGCTACCGCGGAAAGGCCGCTAATATTAGCTGGGCTCTTGGCTTTTCAAACCAAAGAGAAGGAAGTCCAAGCGAAGGAGCACTTAGTGTACTGCAACTACCAGCGCATTCAACAATGGCCTAGAACCGTGTTTCTCAACCTTGGCCACCTGAAGTTGTGTGGACTTCAACTCCCAGAATTCCCCACCCAGCATAGAATTCTAGGAGTTGAAGTCCGCACATCTTCAGGTGGCCAAGGTTAAGAAACACTGGCCTAGAAGAAATCATTGCAATGCTGTCCAGTGCAAGGACTCTCAACCCTATGCCACCCTGATAATCGAAAAACAAATGTGATGTAAAAGATGTTCAAGATCCAGGCAGAACTTGAGACTGAGCTAAGAAACAGAGTGAGCTAAAACTTTACAAAAACTTATCATAGTATTCTTCTTTGTAGTAATAAACTAGAATTGTTTTGGTCTATTTGAGTGCTAGGCTAGGATATTCTCTCTAGCGTTTTTCCCCTTGCCAGTTGATGAAAAAGAATATGTTCTCAAAATAGCTGTTGAAGGAGAAGAAAAAGTTGGTGACATCCTCATGGATGGATTGTGCTGTTCCATCACTTCAAAGTGATGACGTGGTCAAGGCAGAGTTGCGAATGGCCTCAAACTCAGTACACAATCCTCTCACCAGCAGTCTGAAGCCTTCACGGCTTCTGGGGCTTCCATGAAAATTTAAGGGAAAGCCTCAAGTGGGAACTCCTTCTAGGGCTTTGTCCAAGAGTGGTCCTACTGTCCGTGCTAGAGGGAGTTCTGCCTTTGAGGAATGCTTGGAGAATTTCTTCCGGAGAAACTGTCCATGCAATTTATCTAGATCAAGGGTCGGAAATGGCGGCTCGCGAGCCAAATGTGGCTCTTTGGCCCCTTGAGCGTGGCTCTTCCGCAGGCAGGCGCGGCGGGCGTGGCGCGGCAGCGAGTGTGGCGGGGCAGGCGCGGCAGTGGGCATGGTGTGCGTTGCTGTGGGCATACCTCTGGCAACCTGGCAGCCGTCTCCGGCAGCCATCTTGACGACGGGCAGGGCTTTCCAAACTGTGTGTCGCGTGACAAGCCGGAAGCGCTGAAGGGAGTGGAAATTCTCTGCGCCAATCAGCTGTGCGTCGGGAAGCCCGGCAGCCTGCACGCGCGATTTTTGCCTCCCTGCCGGAACCGAGGACATTTTCGGGGTCCCCGGAGCCTGCCCTTTCGAAGGGGCAGCGGCAGCAGCAGCAGCAGTGCTGCCGCTTCGAAAGGGCAGGCTCCGGGGACCCCGAAAATGCCCTCAGTTCCAGCAGGGAGGTAGAAACCTCCCCTCTCCACATGCACACGCTGTCCTGGGGTGGAAATTCTCCCCGCAGAACAGCTGAGGCAGCTTGCGCGCAGCCTCCCTGCCTAAACTGAGGGCATTTTCGGGGTCTCCGGAGCCTGCCCTTTCGAAGGGGCAGCACTGCAGCTGCTGCTGCCGCTGCCCCTTCGAAAGGGCAGGCTCCGGGGACCCTGAAAATGCCCTCGGTTCCGGCAGGGAGGCAGAAACCTCCCCTCTCCACATGCACACGCTGCCCTGGGGTGGAAATTCTCCCCGCAGAACAGCTGAGGCAGCTTGCGCGCAGCCTCCCTGCCGGAACTGAGGGCATTTTCGGGGTCCCCGGAGCCTGCCCTTTCGAAGGGGCAGCACTGCAGCTCGGGCAGCAGTGCCCCTTCGAAAGGGCAGGCTCCGGGGACCCTGAAAATGCCCTCGGTTCCGGCAGGGAGGCAGAAACCTCCCCTCTCCACATGCACACGCTGCCCTGGGGTGGAAATTCTCCCCGCAGAACAGCTGAGGCAGCTTGCACGCAGCCTCCCTGCCTAAACTGAGGGCATTTTCGGGGTCCCCGGAGCCTGCCCTTTCGAAGGGGCAGCCGTTGCCGCCGCAGCGACAACCTGGAAGCGCCGCCGCCGAAGCAGTCGAGCCTCTCTTTCCCTTCTTCTTCCAAACCTCCCCCGCCCTCTTCCACGCGATTGGCTTCCGCCCGCAAAACCCGCCCCCTTCCACGCGATTGGCTCCTGCCCGCAAACCCCGCCCCCTTCCACGCGATTGGCCCCCGCCCGCAAACCCCGCCCCCTGGCTCTCGAGCACTTCAAAATGTGCACGAGCATGTCAAAATGGCTCCCGGCAAAAAAAGTTTGCCGACCCCTGATCTAGATGCACATTGGGTGGAGAATTTTGAAAGGTCGAGAGTGGACTTGCTGGTGTGAGCAGCTTTCTACTTCCAAATCACAGTATTTCTCCCATCCCCATCATAGATGGTCCTTCAGACGTCCTTTTTGCCTTGATAGCATCAGATGCTATCAACTGGATGCCATTTTTGCAGTGACCTGTCCGTTCTGAATTTTTGTTGATGGTCCAGCATGGCACTAGAATAATGACAGTAGGAGTAGCAGTTGTGGTAGAAATAGTGATAGTAGCCATATCATGATATTACTAACCATAATAGTATCATCCTTGAGTATTCCATAGGCCAACTGAATGTATGGTCCTTCTGCTTCATACTTTTGTCTGGCCTTGCACACTGGAAGGAAAGGAATGAGCTAGAGACTTACCAAGGACAACAAGTTGGATGGTGAGATTTTTATAGAGACCATGCTTCGTGTTGCTCAAATGTAGGGTAAAGTTCCCAGCATGCTTCGGTCTCACATCCCTGATGATTATCCTGTACCTCACAGGATCTAATTCATAGCAGTCACTAGCTTTGGTCAGACTGCCATCTTTGTACCTATTTGGACCAGAAAGGATGGGAATGAAAAACAGCTTAGACGAAGGAACAGAGGACATCGCATTTCAGAGCAAATTTAATTTTTTAATTTTAATTTAGACCTAGATGCTCTGGATATTCCGGCCAGTTCCGTCTCCTCCCTGCACAAGTGGAATCCTCCCCACTCTTCCGTGAATCAGACCAATCACACAGTAAATCCCCAGTAACCAGTGACTGATTTCTCCTTGCACTGGAGATCAAACTAGCTTTTCTCAACCTGGCGAACTTCAGAGGTTTGGGGACCATCCTTTGGTGGTGATAGCTGAGAATTCTGGCAGTTTTGCCCCAACAAATCCAGAGGGAGTCACACTGAAGACAGTTAATTCAGACATGGCAATACAGTTTGATTAGATGATTGAATGGGTTGTGAGCTTTCCAAGTCATTCATTTCACAGAGCTGGATTCTTATCTCCCTGGTCAGGTTTCATTGTAGGGACACAGGGAACAAAACTTTAAAGCATTGTTGTTTGAATGCTCTATTGCAATATAATATTATAGTAAAAGGCCTGGGAGGCTGTGGTCCCAAAAATCAAGATGGTGACTGTGATGGTGCCATTGAAGCTCTATCTGTTTCTTTTGTGTGATGCAGCTGCCATCTTGACTTTTTCGACTATACACTATGGACACACCTGAAGATTATCCATCCAAGAATTAGGCCATAGGCCACAAAAACTGAGACTGAAAGAAATCTATTAAGCATTAAACCACCATGTTATTTGCAGCAGGGGAAGGACAGGGAAGAGAAACACACCAGTGTTTACAGCATCATCCATTTCTCTCTCTGCTCCTAACGGAAAGGAACTGAAAACTGTGCTGGCAAATTTAAGAGAAAAGAGGCTTTTAAAAACGGTTTTTCCACCCTTTTGAGTTTGAGAGTTGGGGACTGGGAGGCAATGATTGGTGTCAGCTGCAGGACTGGAGAGGCGTTGCCATTTTGTGGGTGTGCTGGGGCCATGGAAGAGCTATGGCTCGACAGCTGTTCCTGCAAATCCTAAATCCTGGTTTCTCAGCCACCTTCCTTGTTGGTTCAATCAAAGCCAGAACTTTATTCTTAGGGAGATAAGGTCTGGATTTTGGATATTGTTGTTGTTGTTAATTTCTTTTCTTTCTTTCTCTGAAGTACATAAACTGGCTAACAGATTGAATGAAAAACTCCAGCCATTAAAATGACTGTCGATCATATTTAATCCGGCTTTGTTAGTTCCTGAAATTTGTTTTCTAAGCAGTGAAGAGTGTTCAGGCAGAGTAGCCCAGTCTGCCAAAAAATTTCTTCCACTCCGTGGCCCTGCACATTTCATGTGATGGGAAAGAAACTGCTTTTAAAATGTTTTGCAAAGGAGAAGAACATTTTGTGAA